>JBBELK010001488.1:0-84440 GCA_037783545.1 Henricia sp. BOLD:AAB3569 | reverse complement strand
TAAAGTGTTAGGTTAAATCTGAGAACTGTTGGGTCTTGGCCGTATTATTAAGTGGGTTACATAAGTATGAAAATTCAAGACGCGTCTAGGGTCACTTTTCTTATCTTGGGACGTTGGTATGGGAATTAGGACGCATTGAACTCGTCTTAACGTGGGGCCAATTTAATGGCGTCATGCTTAGGGTGGTATGGACGGAATTTGGAGTGAAAGGACACACTGAAAACCATGCACGAATTCAAATTTGGCGGAAAGTGTTTTTCTTATTCTTTTACTTTCCGAGTGCATTTCACTCCAAATTCCCTCGACACCGCTTTTTCTTAAAGCAACGCGCGCCAATTTTATATAAGAGAAAAGACTCATTGTGAATCCAGCCGAAACAGCAAAAATAACTAGTAGCACTTGATGGTGAATGGACCAATAAAAACGGGATCCTCGTTTATGAATATGCATGAGGTGCGATAATAAGGCATAGGCCTACCTTCCAAGTCGTGTCCATTGCGTTAATTTTCTTAACAAGTTCTGCAGAATACTCGGGGAAGTCGCACTGAAACGGCGAACCAGCCACCAAGACCAGCAGACCAAGGCACCAAACGCCTACCTCAACACCCATGATTCAATCAAGTCTAAAAAAACAAGAGCAAAATATGGCGACCTCCTCCATTGTACACTGTACATACGTCCGACGTTAATATAGATTACACGATTGGAAAACTTTTAAAAGCAGGAATTAACAAAAACATTACATAACTAATGTTGATAAACTGCGTTGTAGAAATTTCAGCCACATGCAGTTGAGCTCAAAATTATTCATACCCTTTGAAAAATCTAACATTTTTCAAATTTCCTCACTTTCACTGTATCCTAGGACAGTTAGTTGCTCAGCACATTTGCATAACAATAGTGATGTCCAGATTTGCTTTTTTGTGCCTGTTCAAAGCTATTCATATATACCCCTTACAAAATCTCAGCATTTAGGCCATTTTTTTTTGATAATGCACCTAGCTGCTTTCGACATTCCAGTAATTCCTTTTTGTTGTTAATCAACATTTATCCTGTGTTTGCATAATATTTGAATCATTAACATATCTGTTCAATTAAATTTAAATCAAACAATGTCTTAGAATATATTATTATAGCACTCTGCTTGTAGGCTGTAAAGTGAGGGGAGTTGATGCCTTCATTCCCAGTTTCTGGTTAGCATGGCAAAGAGAAGAGAACGTCAATGGCCACAAAGAAGGAAAAGGCCACAGGGCCCTTTCGAAGCAGTTTAGAGTGCCAGTTTCCACCGTTCAGAGCATAATAAGGAAGTACAAGGAGTTCCACACAGTGAGAAACCTTAAAGGGCGTGGTCGTAAGTGGAAGGTGTCACCTCATCTGGCAAGAACAGTGTGCCAAGAAGCCAGCAACAATCCCCGCATCACCATGAAGGTGAATCTTCTGGTCATCGATTCTGTGGTCAGACGAGAAAAAAATGGAGCTTTTCGGGCACATGCATGGATGTTGGTTATGTCTGGCGAAAGAAAGGGGAAGCGTATAATCCCCCCACCCTCCCAAAAAAACACGGTCCCAACCGTCAAGCATGGAGGTGGTAGCATCATGCTGTGGGGATGCTTCTCGGCAAATGGGACTGGGAATCTCGTCAAAGTGGTTGGGATCATGAAAAAGGAGCAGTACATTAAGATCATCGATGAAAACATCAAGCAGTCCGCTGAGAAACTCCAGCTTGGTCAGCATTGGACCTACCAGCAGGACAACGATACAACCATGTGGACGTTCTGGAGTGGCCGAGCCAAAGCCCGGATCTCAACCCGATCGATAATCTATGGAGGGAACTCAAGACTCGGGTGATGGCAAGGAAGCCTTCCAACCTCAATGACCTTGAGACTTTTGCGAAGGAGGAGTGGACTAAATTTGTTAATAATACTGTAATGCATTTTCTGTGTGTCCGCAACTTTGATATAAAAACGACTGGTAACCCCCGCCCCCCTCCCGCTGAGCGACTTTGTCGGCACTCGCACTGGCAAAAACCCCTCCTTGGAAAAATTCCTGGATCCGCCCCTGGCTGCTGCCAGAGTTTGATGTAAAATCACAGATTTTGTTTACAATGCAGTTTAGCTACAGCATTGTGAAACCGACAATCAGTTTAGAGCTCTTGCGAGTAAACTTACCCCAAATGCAAACTTGGAACTAGAGCTTATGTGCTTCACGAAGCACGGATATCAGCCTAGCTGAAATAGCTTTTATGAAAGGTTTTTCTGACCTTTGAACAATGCAGAAGGTTGAGGAAACATTTGACTGGAAATCAAGATGCTGATCCATATATAGTTTGTTTGAACTGGCACTGCTCCAGTGACCTCGAAAATACCCTCCAGCGGTCGATTTAGACGGGTGCACGTATATGCACTGGTGCATGTGGGCCTACTTTTTGTGTATCTGTGCATGTAAGCATTTGTAGGCCTAATTACGTACCCGTGGTATATTTGCCCACGTTGAACCAACCATACAACCAACTTGTCACAACGCGCGCACCGGATTTGTTGTGCACGCAACGCATGATCGATCGACCAGCTAGACTTGGTGCAAGACGATACTGCGTGATATTTGTCACTGACCGCCGCGCGCTAACCAACATTCACCGACATTCGCCAAGAGAGGGCGCCATACACTGTACTATGAGGACAGGGAACCAGTCTACGTCCGTGCTCTGCAGTATCGTCTTGGGACATTTCCTGAATCCGCTCGGGAAATTCCGAGCGCATTCCAAGCATTGCTCATTATGCCATGCATACCTATGACGTAGCTTATTAACATATTTCAAGCCGAGCGCTGTGAAGTCTGGTACCTGTACGTACGTCTTAATTATCAAACAGGAAAAGCACACGTTATCGCGTCAGACAAGTACAGTCCGTGCTTTATTCGTTTTTAAAAGAAAAAATATGAAAATGTGGCAATGGGGCCAGTTTTTTTCCCAATGAATTCAACGAACTTCGGCTTTGGTTTGTCAGCCCGGCAACCGAAGCCGTTATTTGGCTGAACCCGTACGCTGCAGAAACGTGTCTTTATTATGATTTCACAGACTGCGAAAACCGTACGGCACTCGCTGGCTTAGCTAGCGCTACGCGGACGAGACTGCTATGGGTCGTGTTTTCGAAGAGAAAACATAATTTTTTTTACTACTAAAATCACGTTTCATCGCCAAATTTAAAGATAGTATACATGATTGGTAAACTGTTGCAAATAGTTTTATCCCCCTGTGTGATTGAAGATATGCATGATTAAAACTAACCTGAGCAAAAACCAGCTCCGAACTTCTTCAAATAATGGTCTAACCATGGAGGAAGGAAAGTCTTTCCTTCCTCCATGGTCTAACTTTTGAGAAAACAGTCAAAAAAGGGTTTGCAGTCATTTCGCCCCAAAACCACTTCGCCCTGAACTTTTTCGCCCTGAACCTCGGCCTGTGCACAAAGTGGTTTTGGGGCGAAGTAGCATGTGGGCGATGTAGTGTTTGGACGAAGTGATTTGGGGCGAAATGGCACTCAGGCAAAGTGGTTTGGCGGCGAAATGGCACTTGGGCGAAATGGTCTTGGGGCGAATTGAATTTTCGTCTCATGAGACGAAAACTAATTGTTTTACTAATTTCTCAAAGACTAAAGCACTTCAGACAAAACCATTTCAGGGGAAGTTTTCTACGGTCATCGTGTTTATATTGTGTAAGTTAGGCGTAAATCTGTGAACATTTCTGATTTTCGAAAATTAGTGTCTACAAAAATTTTCTGATTTGTTTTTAAACAAAAGGTCATGCCTATTTGTTTCCGCAAATATCGACGTCTCGCAGCAACTTCGGGAAAATCAAAAGTACAATGATGAAGAAAAATGATTCTCTAGGTACACACAAGTTACAACAGATTTTATAAATACTTTGGTTGCAAAAATTGACCAAGCGGTTGCTGTGTTATGCTTGGTACAGTTCGTCCATTTCTGTGTGGAATATACAGTGAATTTACCACTAAAAATTATGACGCTGGCATGAAAAGGGCAGGCTTTAATTTATGGGCGACAAACGGCACCGGTGCACCCGCAGCACACGTTTATTAGAATACAATTTTAAACAAATAGTATCCCCATGAACAGTAGACAGTTTCACAAATCTGTCTCGCAAACACGAACCTGGACGCGATCGAACTTCTTTTATTTCAGTATATTTAGCAGGCATCGCATTTTCATTATTCCCGGTCCGGCATGCCGGCACACGCAAAATTCTGCAAAATGTGTGAAATGCCGTGCGGCACGCACAGAAACGGTCTCGAAATCGGTCGAAAAATTGCACTTTCTTTAAGAATGTAAGTCATTGTACCCAGCTAAAACCTCGATAGGCTACTCTTGTACCTCAGATGTATTTGTGGCCATTTTGAGGTTACAACAGTTGCTTTTTGGGGGCGTGTGTGGATCGGGAATTCCACCGCGGGGCGCGGGCCGCGCCAGGTATGTCTATAGCTCGGCAGCGGACAATCTGAGCCGTTCTTTTAAATTTTACGTTTATGATTCTCCCCAATTTGTAACACGCTTGATTCGGGTATAACGTATATACAAGTGGCTTTTTTTTTTGGAGGATATATGGGACCATGATTTAGTAGGAAGGAAATAACCCCAGCTGTGCAGGCACAGAAAGTTGCCAGGCTGGCATGCTCATTATGTGGAACTCTGTTGACCTCTATAATGCATATGTATAAGCTTAGGTTAGAGGTCACACAGTGTCACATACCAACGTTCGACAAATGTCCCAAGACGATACTGGAGACTGGTGTGTATGGCGCCCTCTCTTGGCGATTGTCGGTGAGTGTTGGTTATCGCGCGGCGGTCAGTGACAAATATCACGCAGTATCGTCTTGCACCAAGACTATCGACCAGCATGTACGTAAGAATGTACCGATATATGCCGCTGTGTGCGTAGACGCGAGTGTGGCCGTTTTCTAAACACTTCCTTAAGTTCCTCCTTCTATACGTTCCGAGCAATACAGCGCGTGAGCGCGTAGCATAAAAACGACCAGGAAAAAGACTAGGGGTATCGCAATTGAGCAATAGACTACTAAAGTGTGACGTCGGTTGCCATGGTTTTTGGGTCTAAACATTCGCTGGTAATCTGAAACGTCCATTGGTATAGAGCAGGGAAACAGTTCACTGGTTTTAGTGTAGACCCAAAAACCATGGCAACACACAAAGGGTGACGTTTTCACTTTAGAAGTCTATTGGATATAAACCTCTATAGGCCACCGCTGTATGTTGTGGTATGGATACATGTACAAACACGTGCATGACTTGTATTACCATACTGTGTGTAGCGATCGCTGAGGATCATGAATGCGCTGTATTCATACGTAAATTTGCGCGCGATACAGGTACATGTACATGTATTGTGGATCACCCGATAGTGATTTCTAAAACCAGGTAAGGGTATCACACTTTTGAATTTTATTTTGTCATTGATGAAATAAACAAACAGTGAGTTCCAATAGTAACTGGAAATAAAAAATGCATTTTTTGTTATTCTGTTTTGTGTAAGTTCTTTGCATGTAACTTTTTTAGTCTACATGCACCAGTGCATGTAAGTCGACCGCTGATACCCTATTTATTTATTTATATCTGATATTTAATCAGGGTGACTCGTTCACATTAATGTGGTCTCCCACGATGCCCTGAATGTAAAAACAATACTATAAAACAATTAAAGTAACATAAGATTCATTAAAAATTAGAAATATTAATAAAATAATAATAAACAGGCAAGCGGTTTTAGTTAAATTTAGTTTAAATAAATAAAACAATGCTTTAAAACAAACATAAAATAATCAACGAAAATATACACAAATGACAGAAAAAGTAAAAATGGAAATCACACGAGAATAAAGAAACCCTGGATAAAACATATAGTATCAATTAACAAACAAATAGATGGACGGGTTAACTGACAACAGACTGACCAATAGTCAAACGCACAGAGGGAGGGATGGACAAATATACCAAACGGACAGACATACAAACAGATGGTACGACGAGCAGACGGACAAGCATATACGGATAGGATGACAATTTAATAAAATGGATAAAATATATACGTGTAGTAATAATACAGTTATAAATACTATACAGAGATGAACTAAAACAATTATACCTAACATGTAAATTAAACAAGGGTATCTTTTAGTACTGACTTGAAAGAGCTAATTGATGCTGCCGATCTGATGTTTTGGGGAAGATTATTCCAGACAATTGCCCCGGCGACAAAAGGGCTGTGCTTTAAGCATTCTGTTTTGTATTTAGGAATAAATAATGTGTCTTTAGTCGCCTGTCTGGTAGTGTGATGGTGCAGATCGGATATTTTAAGGATTTCGGCTGTAAGATAAGAAGGAGTAAGATTGTTTATACACTTGTACATAAGTACTGCTCGCAGATATTGAAATCGTGTCTGTAGCGGCATCCAGCCTAATGTATTAAACATCTCTTTAGAGGGAGTGTCGTAACCTTTACTTATAATTAATCGGGCAGCACGTTTTTGAAGTTTTAATAACTTTTCTGTATGTATATTGAATCTTTCTGCCCATATTTGCGAGCAGTAATCAAAGTGTGGCAAGATAAAGGCATTATAAAGTAATTTAATGGAATCTGTTGGCAAGTACGGCTTTACTCGTCGGATAATTCCAAGTTTGGTCTGTACAATACTCACAACTTTGTCTATCTGATCTGCCCATTTCAACTCATCATCAATAATCACCCCTAAACATTTGGTTTTATAAACTCTTTCAAGAACAGTACCATTTACCTCTACTTTAAAATCAGTGTCTTTGGTTTTGGATCTAGATCCCATGAGCATAACGTTAGTTTTATCATAATTTAGAACAAGCCGATGTTTATTCAACCAGTTCGATATGGAAATCAAAGCAGCGGATAATTTATTTTCAATATCTGTAGGAGTCCTGCCATTCACTGTCAGAGTTGTATCATCGGCATACATATCTACAATACCGTCATTGACTGAAAAAGGCATAGAGTTGACGTAAATTGAAAATAAAAGTGGACCCAAAATTGAACCTTGTGGAACACCACTAACAATTTTCTGTGGTTTAGAATAACCTTTGTGAATATATACTCGTTGTGTGCGGCCTGACAGGTAGCTTGAAAACCACTTCATGGTACTTGCCGAACAACCTACTGAGCTCAATTTAGCTAGAAGAATTTCGTGGTTAATTGTGTCAAAAGCCTTTCTAAGGTCAATGAAAGCCACTCCTGTCAGGTCGCCACGTTCTACATTTCTGCTCCACTGATTGACTAATTTGGCGAGAATGGTAGTTGTTGAATGCAATGGACGAAATCCCGATTGATTTGGGTGCAAAAGGTCGTGTTCATTAATAAACTCATATAATTGTTCATTAACAGCTCGCTCCAAGATCTTACTTACAATTGGCAATACAGAAATAGGACGGTAATTACTCATGTCCGAAGTATTGCCGGACTTAAAAATCGGTATTACCTTTGCACTCTTCAGTCCCTCGGGTACATATCCTTGCATTAAAGACATGTTTATTATATTAGTTAAAGAGTGAAGGATTACCGGGCAAGCAATTTTTATCAAGCGACAGCTGAGCTGATCATTTCCCGTAGCTTTGCTTACACTCATATTAGTGATAGTTTTCGCAACAAAGTCACACGAGACTAGTTTCAAATCAAAGACGAGGCCATTGCTACAAGTAGGCTCAATTGGAGTGGTAACGGGCAGATCTTTTGTGACGTTTTCTGCGCATGTCACAAAGTAATTATTGAATGCGTCAGCGATTTGATTAGCCTCAGTGCAGTCTGATCCATTGATCGTAATCGAACTAGGGAGGACACGCTCTTGTTTTGGAGTTATTTCCTTGAGAAGACTCCAGATCTTTTTGCTATTGCCAGCATTATCACGGATCGAACCACAGTAATAGTCTGCCTTTTGTTTTTGCATCATGTGTGTCACTTTATTGCGTAAGCATTTATATTCGTTCCATAGATTCTCATTATTATGTTTAACAGCAGCTTTATGGATATGATCACGCTCCTTCATTAGCTTTACAATATCGTTAGTGATCCAGGGACAGGCGTTATGTCTAATTTTCTTTTTTAAAAGGGGAACATGGATGTTGACAATTTCCATAAAAACGTCGATCCATGTTTGCCATGCCAATTCAATGTCAACGGAATTAATGATAGCATCCCACGGTATATTTTCTAGATCGCGAAGAAAACAATCGACGTTCATGTTCTTAAAGGCTCTGTACTCAATATAGTCGTGACTCTGTCGAGTAGAGGGTTTAGAATTAAAACAACGAACTGAGTAAATTAAAAAGTGATCACTTATACCAGTACAAAACACACCACTATCAATAAAAACATCGGGGTTGTTTACAAATATGAGATCTATCATTGTTTGCGTGTGTTTGGTGACCCTTGTTGGTAATCTAATCATCTGTGTAAATCCATACAAAGATGTATAAAACTTTAAGTTATCGCCATTACTATTTAAAACACCATAATTAAAATCACAATTAAAATCTCCTAATAAAATACACTCCTTGTTTTCAGTGGAAGCAGCTGCAAGAACTTTATCAAACTTATCAAAAAAGTCAGAACCGGCACTGGGTGGTCTGTAAAAAGCACCAATTAGAAGGGAGGATTTATACTTGTTGTATTTTACTTCAATCCACACACTTTCTAAACTATCAGACTCAAGATTGTTTCGCCTAGAAAATTTAAGATCATTTGAGACATAGATGGCTACACCGCCACCATGTCTGGTTCTGTCCTTTCTTAAAAGAGAAAACCCGTCAATACTTATCTCTTCGTTCGAAATGCTAGAATCACACAATGTTTCATTTAGACATAACACATCAAAAGGCTTGTATTTCAGTAAAAGACGAAGTTCATCTATTTTGCTGACGAGGCTATGTATATTAATATGACCAAATTTAAACCCTTTAGTTTTAATTGGAGGGACACTGCCATCAATCAGGTCGCCGTAACAACAATGCATATCTTGAGTCGAACTGTTCAAGAGCGACCTTTCGGGACCATTTTGCGCGGTTTGTTCAGTGACTGACGATTCTTGCTCTGGTATCTCAGCCACTCGGTTTCCTGAGTTGGTAATGGCTGGTGACGTGTCATGGGCCAAGCTTGCTGCGCCTGGTGATTCGGGATCACGTGCCTTTTGCGTGTTTTCCAGTCCTCGTAATGGAAATCCCGCTGGATGGGTTCAGGGACGTGGCCGTTTGCTCCTGGTCTGGTGCTGGCAACTTGGGCATAGGTGGGCGGAGGCTGGCCATCCCACTGTTGCTGAACAAACGAAGGCTTGTATGGTTGATGTTGGTGTTCATAGTCAGCCGCAGGCACTGTTGGGGAGAGGAGTGGAGGTGCACCGCGAAGATGTCTGATGAGATTTCGGGCAAAGACTATTATGCCAGCACGGTTGAGATGTACCCCATCAGATGCCAATAATCGTTGGTTGATGTTGTCGTTATTGATAAATCTCCAGTTGTGATTGCTGCAGACTTTTTGGATGATTTTATTGGTAGAAACTATTTTGTGGTGCTCCTTTTGGCTTTCCGGGTTCCTGTGTATTATAAAGTGACCTTCGACGATGTCCGGAAATTGGACCACTAAAACTGACCATTGGCCAATGACTTTCAGTAGGGTACCATCGATTTCAACATAGATTCCAAAAATACCAACATTGGTCAGTTTCGACAAAGTTTACAATTTCGGCCAAAATTGACCAGTGTTCAGTTTTGTCGGTTTGGTATTTTTGAGCTCGCCATTGAACGTAGATTCCAAAAATACCACCCAAAGTCCATTTCGACTAAGTTGAAAATTTCGGCTACTGCTGACCACTGACCACCACCTCAAGAAATTGCGCTTCCTCGCTGACCCCGAAAATTACCTTCATGTTGCAATACGACCAAGTTTAAAATTTCGGCCACTGGACTGACCAATGACCTATAGAACTCTTAAGAAGCATTTTGTATAAGATGGGACTCGGATCAACGAAGATCCTGTCCAAATTTGGCTGAAAACGACAAAGGATTTTGGCAAATATTGGCACATAGGCAGATAGCATTTTGGTCATTCCAAAGAAAATGACCCGACCTTAGGTAGCCGATGGCCAAATTCTGTGAACAACCCATATGTAGCTTGGTCCAAAGATGTTACTGACCACATTTGACATTAATTGGGTCAAGACTGTGGAAGAAGAAGCATTTTATATGTTTGAAGAAAATGACCAGTAGTGACCAGTAGGTGACCATTGACCTCACGTGGTGGTCACTCAAGATAGGACTCCGGTCAAGGAAGACTCTGTCCAAATCTGGTTGAAATCGGCCACCGCGTTTGGCAGTTATTAGCAGATATGTGATGTCACGTGACCGTTTGCCCGAAGAAAGAAAGAAAGAAATAATTTAGAAAGAAAGGAATCTGACGATCACAATATAACAGCGTGTAGCCTTGTCCAAGGGCTATGATATTGTGTGAATCCGTGAAGAATTAGCATGTATGCTATGCAGCGAAAGTGCGCCATCGCGCGGTGAATTGTAGCCAACTGCAAAAGTCTGGTTACCGAAATATCTTGGTCTGAATCCTGACTTCTCGGGCGAGGCTGTATCATAGCCTTGTTCTTTCTGTATTCGATTTGTTATGTGTTTCTTTATATCTGCGTTCGAAATCCGACGCAATTACTTATGCGAAACCCGAGTGCTTATAAATATTCATATCTTACATAACACCCAATCAGAGCTCACTACTCGGCTCAAATGGTGCGTGCATAAACGTTTGTACGTCGTATATATGTACATGTGTATTGTTGTTTGTTATGTGTTTCTAGTATCTGCGTTCGAAATCCGACGCAATTACTTATGCGAAACCCGAGTGCTTATAAATATTCATATCTTACACAACATCCAATCAGAGCTCACTACTCGGCTCAAATGGTGCGTGCATAAACGTTTGTACGTCGTATATATGTACATGTGTAGTGTTGTTGTATATTTTATGGCATCTTCGGCAACTAAGGCCCTTTATGCCATCAACTATACAGTTTTAGCTTTAACTATACTATATTATCAACTTGAGATGACGAAGAAGGAGTTGCAGTTTTAGAAGTGGGAGGAAAACCCCCAGAGTAATGCCCCAGGGGAAAACCCACGCGGTCAAGTAGGGACTGCAAACCCAACCCACATACACGCCCCGGATTCGAGCCCGGGACGCCAGAGGTGAAAGGCGAGGAAAGAACCCGTACGCCAACCCGACCGCCCGTATGTGTAGTGTACAGTATGTAGGCCTGTCTGATGCAATTATGGCGACATCACACGTAGTGTTACAACTGAGGAAATCAACGGTAGTTTGAATTATGCAGCCTACAAATTGCAAATTGATGACTTTCACGAGGACCAGAAGATATCCCTCACATATTTTCTGTAAAGGTATGACGTGTTTGTGAACTTACCAACTGGGTATAGGCTACGTACGGAAAATCTGCTATTTTTCAAACGGCACCGTATTGTTCTGTCAAAACAACCGCGTTAACCAATGAGCTTTTACGCTCGGTGCTCTCTTTCAAAAATTAGCATAAAGAGTCCCTGCCCATAAAACACATCGAATACAGAAAGAACAAGGCTATGATACAGCCTCGCCCGAGAAGTCAGGATTCAGACCAAGATATTTCGTTAACCAGACTATTTTGCAGTTGGCTACAATTCACCGCGCGATGGCGCACTTTCGCTGCATAGCATACATGCAAATTCTTCACGGATTCACACAATATCATAGCCCTTGGACAAGGCTAACCAGCGTGCTGCGCACGGCTGATATAAATATTGCTTCATTGAATGGTGTGACAAAGGGCAGGTTTGTTGGTTGCTTTTGTCCCGTGGTGCCTCACATAGACACCCATTAACCCCGAGGGCATGGTTCAAGAATTACCACTTGACTATGCGACTTATAGACAATACTCGATCTTATCAGGCTGCTCTATTTTATTTTAGTGTAAATCTGAAGAAAATGAAACGAAAAGTTATCGTGCTCGTTTCGCTTCTTTTCAAGACCGCCGTTCTGTTTCATTATGGTTCCGATTTTTCAAGGAATAAAATTCTTCAAAATTTGAAAGATTCTACTTGTAACCTATTTGTGACGTGCCCCCGATAATAGGTTGAAAAAACTGTTAAGCGGTATCTCCACGTGTGATTGAGGATGTGTATGATAATTATAGACAGCCGACGTGTGACGTCGGTTTTTGTCATGGCAATTGGCTCTAAACTATCATGGCCGTCGGAAAAAGTACCATTGCAAAGCACAGGGACACGGTTCAGTGATTTGTAGTTTAGAGCCAATTAACAAAAGATGACATATTCACTTCGGCAGTCTAAAACGGGGTGGTTGAAAATACAGGTTGGTTGAAACCTGCAGTTACCTTTTTCAGAAAGAAAAAAAAGAAGACATGTAATCGTATTGTGGGGACTGGGGAGACGAATTTACATGCATTTTTGTATCCGATGTGCAGGACTTGGAAATATGGAAAACACGACCTTTTGTCACACAATGTAACTGACTATTGCTAAACTGTACACTGTATGCTGCCCAAACGCCCAACTTTACATATTTTCTGCACATGGGTGTATAGTGATGTGAACTCCTATAAATACCTATAATAATGATGAACAGTTTATATGATAAGAGAACTATTGTTGCAATTACCCGTTTAATACATTTTAGGCCCAAACCAAACCTTTGCTTGGCTTTTACTGCATGGCACATGTCCTTAATGTGTATGTATGTATTTATTGATGTTGCAGCGTTTTTGTTTTGTTTTGTTTATCTTCAATTGTGTACAAATCACTGACGAATGGACTAAATAACGAGATTTGTAATCCAAGATAACATCTCGTGCTGATTTCTTTTTGGGCGACAGACACCATGAGATCGAAGACTACGCCTCATTCTCATCAATTTGAGGGTCTTGTCGGAGCCGTGGACTAATAGACCTTTATCACGGTGCGTCCATCTTTGTCTTGTTCCCCATAGTACGTGTTGGGTACGATCAGTGCGTCTGCGCGATAATGCGTGTATCTCCCATTATGAATCACTGTCCAAGCAGCGCGCTCTCTTGATCGCGCAACGCCTGTGTCATTGTGATGCACACAATGAACAATTTCATAACGGGACCAAACTATTTTTTTCTGCAAGCCTCGCTTTGGTTACGTTCATTTTAATAGGAGAAAGGGGAAGATGGCCGCACCGTGATAAAGGTCTTATGGACCGCAGTGTAGAGCTGGAAATGCCAATAGTGTATAACCCTAAGGTCATTAAACGATATCAAAATTATGCAGCGAAAGTGCGCCATCGCGCGGTGAATTGTAGCCAACTGCAAAAGTCTGGTTACCGAAATATCTTGGTCTGAATCATGACTTCTCGGGCGAGGCTGTATCATAGCCTTGTTCTAGACTGGTTCCCGTCCACATATTCCACACAGGAGAATATAAGGACAGGTAAAGGGCGCTTCATCTTGATCTGTAATTGGTCGTCTTTGCGCGTGCGCATTGTGTATTTTATATTTAAAAATTGGCCAAGCCCTTTGCTTCAGGCAATGTACTTTATTTACATAATTGGATATGTTCGACACGCACGGCCAAGTTACAAATGTCAATGCAAAATCTGCGCACTTACTAAAAAAAAAAAATTAATAATAACCACGTGACGGGCAGAATTCTGCCCGTCATGGCTGCCCTTTACCGATCCCTATATTTTCGCAATAAGCGAACCAATCTATAGGGATCGGGAACCAATCTAAGCCTTGTTCTTATTGTATTCGATTTGTTATGTGTTTCTTTATATCTGCGTTCGAAATCCGACGCAATTACTTATGCGAAACCCGAGTGCTTATAAATATTCATATCTTACACAACATCCAATCAGAGCTCACTACTCGGCTCAAATGGTGCGTGCATAAACGTTTGTACGTCGTACGTACGTACATGTGTAGTGTACAGTATGTAGGCCTGTCTGATGCAATTATGGCGACATCACACGTA
The DNA here is from genome assembly GCA_037783545.1 of Henricia sp. BOLD:AAB3569. NCBI lineage: Eukaryota > Metazoa > Echinodermata > Asteroidea > Spinulosida > Echinasteridae > Henricia > Henricia sp. BOLD:AAB3569. Next base: position 70,344 of record JBBELK010001488.1, on the reverse strand, counting down.
GTGTTACAACTGAGGAAATCAACGGTAGTTTGAATTATGCAGCCTACAAATTGCAAATTGATGACTTTCACGAAGACCAGAAGATATCCCTCACATATTTTCTGTAAAGGTATGACGTGTTTGTGAACTTACCAACTGGGTATAGGCTACGTACGGAAAATCTGCTATTTTTCAAACGGCACCGTATTGTTCTGTCAAAACAACCGCGTTAACCAATGAGCATTTACGCTCGGTGCTCTCTTTGAAAAATTAGCATAAAGAGTCCCCGCCCATAAAACACATCGAATACAGAAAGAACAAGGCTATGATACAGCCTCGCCCGAGAAGTCAGGATTCAGACCAATATATTTCGGTAACCAGACTATTTTGCAGTTGGCTACAATTCACCGCGCGATGGCGCACTTTCGCTGCATAGCATACATGCAAATTCTTTACGGATTCACACAATAGACTATGTAAGTCTCGCGGCAAAGGTCAAATCTGAGCTTCCGGGCACAACACGACTAAAACGCCTATTCCTATAACACGGGCGAGATTTAGTTTTTTGTGTATAAAATGTTCTGTCCAATCTTAAGTATACAACCGACCCGAAAGTGATTCGAGTAACTAAAATGTTTCTTTACAATATATAATACATGCATAATTATCTCTAAAAACGATCAAAAATTTATTAAAATTTCGTGACCTGAATAAATTTCTCTGCTAGCATATTCTTCATCCAATTTGGAATGGATGACCCAAGTGTGGATTCATGTGAAAATGAATGCTTCGAACTTGGGCACTCTAAAAAAAAAGTCTGCAAGCTCTACTTTTGGTAGATGGCGTTTCGCCTATCGCTAGCGAGGTCTGTATGTACACTGTAGGCCTACGTACGTCGGATGCTGTGCGTGTTGCATATCTTTTGCTGCATGTAGTTTACGATCTTCAAAGATTGACTTGTCGGCTCAGAAAAGATCGTGAATTTTTACATTTCGATTGCTTATTTTTGATTATATACCCGACTTCATCAATTGGAATGCAAGATTTTATTTAGAGATACGCGTTTTGGGCCGTCTGAGTTTACAAAAATCTGCGTAAACAAAATAATCCAAGAATTTCGCTCGCGACGTGCGTTGAAGAGATAGGGTCTTGTGCCCGGAAATAACAGTGGTCTCGCGCGGTCTCGTACGTTCGCGAGGTCAACTTACATAGTCTATATCATAGCCCTTGGACAAGGCTAACCAGCGTGCTGCGCACGGCTGATATAAATATTGCTTCATTGAATGGTGTCACAAAGGGCAGGTTTGTTGGTTGCTTTTGTCCCGTGGTGCCTCACATAGACACTCATTAACCCCGAGGGCATGGTTCAAGAATTACCACTTGACTATGCGACGTATAAACAATACTCGATCTTATCAGGCTGCTCTATTTTATTTTAGTGTAAATCTGAAGAAAAAGAAACGAAAAGTTATCGTGCTCGTTTCGCTTCTTTTCAAGACCGCCGTTCTGTTTCATTATGGTTCCGATTTTTCAAGGAATAAAATTCTTCAAAATTTGAAAGATTCTACTTGTAACCTATTTGTGACGTGCCCCCGATATTTCGTTAAGGTCCGCGAGGACAATAGGTTGAAACAACTGTTAAGCGGTATCTCCACGTGTGATTGAGGATGTGTATGATAATAGACAGCCGATGTGTGACGTCGGTTTTTGTCATGGCAATTGGCTCTAAGCTATCATGGCCGTCGGAAAAAGTACCATTGCAAAGCACAGGGACACGGTTCAGTGATTTGTAGTTTATAGCCAATTCCCTATAGGCAACTAACAAAAGATGACATATTCACTTCGGCAGTCTAAAATACAGGTTGGTTGAAACCTGCAGTTACCTTTTTCAGAAAGAAAAAAAGAAGAAGACATGTAATCGTATTGTGGGGACTGGGGAGACGAATTTACATGCATTTTTGTATCCGATGTGCAGGACTTGGAAATATGGAAAACAAGACCTTTTGTCACACAATGTAACTGACTATTGCTAAACTGTATACACTGTATGCTGCCCAAACGCCCAACTTTACATATTTTCTGCACATGGGTGTATAGTGATGTGAACTCCTATAAATACCTACAATAATGATGAACAGTTTATATGATAAGAGAACTATTGTTGCAATTACCCGTTTAATACATTTTAGGCCCAAACCAAACCTTTGCTTGGCTTTTACTGCATAGCACATGTCCTTAATGTGTATGTATGTATGTATTTATTGATGTTGCAGCGTTTTTGTTTTGTTTTGTTTATCTTCAATTGTGTATCAAGTTGGTGATGTGTCTGTTGTCTGTTGTGTATACAGTTAAGTTCAGACACTTTGCTGGCTTGATCATTACATTGAGGGCGCTAATAATCGTCTGTTTAGGAATCCGTGCACATTATGTAACAAGCTTCGGGAAACACGACTACTCGTAGCAGACGAAATATTTCCCGTCGTCTGCTAAAAATGAGGCATTATATTAAACGAAACAGACATTTTATTTTCACATTTTGGGAATTTTGTTCATAGTTATAGTGGTCAAACAACTGCCCTACTGTTATTTCTTCTTGTAAATTGGTTTGTAATAATTGTTAATTTTTGCTTGTGTGGATAAAATAGCACAGTGTTGTGTAGAAAAATTATATAATAATTATGGAGATGGTGACAAGGTCCATGCCAAAAACAACAAAGGAAATATATCTTAGATTTTTTCACTTTAATTTTTTTTGTTAAAACACAATTGACAATGCATTCTGTCAATATGGATGCAATGCACGGCGTTTGGTTTGGTGTAAGAATAGAATCACTCATGCGAACATACTGCATCCTGGTGCTCCAGGACCATATGCAGCACGATATGTGGCAGAGGGCATCCCCCCTACCACACTGCAAAAAATGCAGTGTTAAATTTCTAACACCAAGGTTTTTTAATTCTTTGGGTGTTACATTTGTGTCAAACAAATACCAGTGTAATAGATTAACAGCAGAAAAATTGGTGTAGAATTTGCATGGTGTTAAACTTGATAAACTGCGCATGATCACAATGCATGACGCTTAGTATTCTAATCCCATAGGTTGATCTCGAGACAATTATGGGATGTCGGTCACGTGTTCACTGCCAAAAAAATGTTTTGGTGTTAAAAAATAATGCTAAGAGAGCATGCGCGGAAATCCAGCTATTTGATTGGCTACAGGCGTTTCTGATCATTTTACCGCGTTTGAGCATACAAACCCGTAATCACTACGTTGTACTTATGGCTAGACTATCTGAATTTGTTATCTTCTATGATATCATCATTACTCCTTAAGGGGATGTGAGGAAATCATTAACAAACATGATGAAAGTAATGGAATTTTGCCAATTTCATTACTGTTCCACCACGAATATTTTAACACCAAATGCTGGTGTTAATTTACACCATGGGTGTTAAATTAAAAACCAGAGGTTTTGCAGTGCGTGTTTTATTTTAAAGTGGTTCTCCCTTTTTACACCAATTGGTGTCGGCTTCTAATTCTGTAAGAATAAATCAACTGTAGGTGTTACAATTTGATTAAACATTCAGGTGTCAATTACAGTTTTTCTCAATCGCTTTAATGCACTTCCCCAAACTCTAACCTCATTTATTTTGACAGCGCCTCAAAACCCCACATCATGAATGCAATTGGCCAATCCACTATTTCCAGTTCCCATTGTGTGCACACAAAATGCAAAACACTAAACGCACTTGCCATAGCATAGATGCAATTCTCATTTTTTTTGATATTCTAGGCAAAACGGGTTGTTTTCTTCTCAACTGACTGTGTACATTGTCCATTCGAAATGCCGCAGTTGTGCATTGGGTAAATCGTTGCATGCAAAATACTACGTACAATGAGCATTGTGTTTGTACAAAAGATAACGCCAGCACGATGGGAGTGGGTAACTGCTCTTCACTGGCACAATTGAATAGGCCTACTAACGGAGCATAATGCTGTCCATTCCATCACACAGGTGGAAATGTTGAATGTTCAATGCATGTACTCATAAAGTGTATATATAAGGGTTCACATGAGCGCACTGGTTCTACGTAAAATGGAGCGAGAGGCAGGTATCAGCAATTTGTCAGCAATGGGGCGATTGTCCCAAGAAATACATAAATAAATAAAGAAATAAGAAATAAAACAACAATACTACATATGTACATGTATTACACAATATGTAATAAACGTAATACATTCAAGATACACACCATCATAAATGTGTCTTTTCTTGTATAGTGTGTCCATTTGTTGTTTACATTGTCAGCAACACTATCACTCTGTCCAGTTTTTGATGCAATTACTTTGCCATTTGGGTGTCGGTGTTCACGCAATGATCAGAAGGTGCTATGCATTTGGTTACATTGATGTAGCGATTGACTGACTTTAGTGTATTTTGACGCCTGTTGTTAGCATTTTGATTGTTATATTTGCTTTTGCAAGGGTGGTATAGTGTTGTGAGAAATGCTTTCAGTGTTTTGAGGATTGCATTTAGAGTATTGAGAAAGAGGTTAGTGTTTCGGGAAGTGCATCAAAGCAACTGAGAAAAACTGTAACACCAAAATTCTTGCCCAGAATAAACACCAAGAAGAATACGTTGACACCGGATGGAGGTGTTAAAGTTTAACCCTCTTCTTGGTGTTAACAAATATTGATTCCCCAATTGGTGTTACTTAACACCCAAATCCTTGCCCAAAATGGATACCAACGAAGAATCAAAATTTACACCAGTGGTGTAGATTTTAACACCCCATTTTTTGCAGTCCATTGTTCCCCCATCGTGTCCCAAACATCTAAGGAATTTCCAAGGAATTCCTTTCAGTTTTATGGGTAGTGGGGTGGGGAGTTGGGAGGGGGGGGGGGGAGAGGGGGGTGGGGGGGTGGGGGTGGGGAGGGGGGTGGGGGGGGGTGGGGGCTGGAGGGGGGGGGGGTGGGGGGGGAGGGGGGGTGGTGGGTGGGGGCGGGAGGGGGGTGGGGGGGGGGGGGTGTGGTGTGGTGCGTTAACAAAAGGGAAGAGTACTGTGTTGAGGTATAGGGGCGTTAGGGGGCGGGGGGAGTCCCTTTGCCACATATCGTGCTGGGTATATCCAGGACATGCTATATCCAGCACGATATGTGGCAAAGGGACTCCCCCTAACGCCCCTACACCTCAACACACTCTTCCCTTTTGTTAACGCACTAACTCCCCAACCCCTAAAACTGAAAGGAATTCCTTGGAAATTCCTTAGATGTTTGAGACACAATGGGGGAACAGTGGTACGGGGAGATACCCTCTGCCACATATCGTGCTGCATATGGGACATGCAGTCATTTCGTTCGTGGTGTGCTGTTAGCAACATTAGCCTTTTTGAAGTATGGACACTATTAGTTATCCCTCGAGCGCGAGTGGAATACGGCATCATGTAGTGCGTGTGCGTCCCATATCCCACGAGGCCGAAGGCCGAGTGGGATATGGGACGCAGACGCACTACATCATGCCGTATTCCACGAGCGCGAGTGGGATAACGAATTTATCTTCAAGCAAACTTGACGCACTAATAACGCGCACACTCTGCAGTCGCGCAGTCTGCAATAATACACGCGCGGGACGCAGTGCAGAGAATCGCGCGCATAACAAGCCGCATCAGATAGCTAGATTGAAGTGTGCAGCTCCGTGTACTGTATGTAGGGGACGCATGCATTTGGAATACCAGGGCGCATCACGCAGAGTGCGACATAAAATCGGAAGACGGGACATAGGATAATGTCACACTGTTGTTGCCATGGATCCACCAATCAGAACCACGGATTCAAGTTTGCTTGAAGATAAAATAGGATGGCGCACTTTGAAGTGGATATAAAATCGAATAACATGCAATATAACTCCGTTTTTCACTTTGCACTTATTTATTTTATTTATAATTCTGTCTATGTATTATAATTACAACATGTAAATCAAGTTATATTTATTAACACCAAGAGAATCCACGAAGGTAAACTACAGACAAAGGAAGACATCGAATTCAAAATACCGACTACGAGCATGACCGTAAAACACCGAGCATATGTGGATCAGATTTTGCGCGTGTACCAACACGTCCAGACGTATCACGTGCATAGCTACGCCCTGGTTACTGCTATTTGCATATAAATTGCCCGCCGACCCGATACTTTTCATTGGGAAAATACTCTAAAATCATAAAGTGGATTGATCTAAAAAGGTAGGAGGATTGTATTTTTTTCATAGACGATCGACTGGTTCAAATAAATCATGATTTTTGGCGAGGCCCAGTCTTCGAACAGTACAAACTCTGATTACCCATTTAATACCTGCATGATATTTCATTATTACAAGCACAAAACGTATTTCTAATAAGAAATCTTTAGAGTGGAAAAAAACCAAAAATATTTGAGACCACACCCATAGGGGTTGTGCATAGAGTTAAAAGTGAAGTTATGAAAGTGATTCATATAAAGTTTTCACCGGAAAAACGGCAATTCCTCGTTTATGAAAAAGTTTAACTGTATTTGGTACATTGCATGTAGATTTGTTGGTACTAAGTATCAAAATTGTCTCGTTGTCACTGTAATTTCCTGAGTAATTTAAAATTGTATTCATGCGATAATAAACAATTTTTCTCAATCTGTGTGTCGTTTTCTCAACAGTTTCTTAATAAAAGGTGTAGATTCTTAAAATATTTTGTGTTAAGAATCTACAGTTTGAGTACATTCTTAAAAATAATCTACAGTGGACTGTAGATTCGTCAGAATAATGTGCAGTTTCAACAATAGTTGAATTTGTAGAATAAAATGACAAATTTGCCAAAATCTGCTTCTAGTTTCCATAGAAAAACGAGGTTGTTTCGCTTTTCTAAACATGTGGACTGAAATTGCACAAAAAACAAATGTTTCAAGGCACAGGCTCGTCAATGCGCGCGTGAGGATCAAATTCGTGCAAAGGCATGGAGCGTGAATTTCGTTGCACTAATTTGTTCCTCGCGCGCGCATTGACGAGCCTGTGCCTTTCAGTAGTAGCATTTTTTTTAGTCGAGTCATCAATCAGTCTGAGCCTTGATTTGCAAAGCAATGCACTTTAACCCCCCAAGCTTGCTTATTATGGGGACTTAAGACCGACACACTGTATGCGTCCAATATCTATGTAATTTTTTTGTGCGATCACATCCTTTGGCATATTATTTTTGGGAAACAGTTTAAAACCAGAGCAAGTTTTCCAATAATTGCTCGGGGAACATTTTATAAAATCAGACCTTTCTTCCTCCATACTTCCGTCAGAAAATTCATTTCTTTTCTATTTATACCTCATGTGAGACGAGAAAAGGACAAAAACAGGTCAAATGTTTCCAATGGTGAACAGTGGCTAGGTCGTTGTGCGAACCTTGCTGTAGTCTATAGAAAGTCGCAAAAGAAAGGGCAAAGGGGAAACAAAAAACAACGAAGGTAAAAAGGTATTAAATAACAAATTACGATTGCCAGTTCCGGTGTGGAAAGATCAACAATTAAGCATTGTGAGATTAAACTTTGAACGATGTGCTCGATGCCAAATATTGGACGGACAAAAATAAAATAAAATAAAATAAATCCGCTGTCCCTCAAATCGAATTCGATACCAAACGATCGAATAAAATGTGTTATAAACTCAGTGCCATACGACTGGGTATACGCAAATGTCTATGCCGCCTCAAATAGACGTTTACTGGCCTTCGGTGCACACGGAACGCGGAAAAAACAACAAAGGTAAAAAAGGTATTAAATAACAAATTACGATTGCCAGTTCCGGTGTGGAAAGATCAACAATTTTAAAACATTGTGAAAGTAAACTTTGAACGATGTGCTCGATGCCAATATTGGACGGACAAAAAATCCGCTGTCCCTCAAATCGAATTCGATACCAAACGATCGAATAAAATGTGTTATAAACTCAGTGCCATACGACTGGGTGGACGCAAATGTCTATGCCGCCTCAATTAGACGTTTCTGCGATGTACTCTTTCACAACTCCCCAGCCGAGATCAGAACGGTCAGCAAGTCGTATGAGCTTTTGACGTTCCTTGATGGACTTCACGGCGGCGTTCCAGTCTGTCTTGGCCGAGTCGATGTCAAGGCTGTCAATGTTCTGAATGGCCGACTCGACAAGCGAAAGAAGCTTCTCGCAGTGCTTGTGCTGCTGTTGATGCCGTCGCGTTTGAACGTCGGAACGTCTGATAAGCGTTGCTTCTTGCAAGCCGATTCGACCTTGAAGTCTAATGACTTAGAAAGGGCCTGGATAGCGTTCAGTATCTGATCACTGCTGGTACCGGACTCCGAACCGCCGACGCCCGGTTCGAGGGACATGTTCGATGCGGTGCGTGAAGACGCGTGTGTAGAATAGGATTGTACAGCAAAGTTGACACGATTGACCGAGAGTGAGCTACTGAAGCGAACGTGGCGTTTATATAGCCAGTTGTTATGTAATTCTATTGTGTTCAGTGTGAATACACTGGCACCTGTCGTTCTAAAACGAAAAGAAATTCCACATCTTTTACTCTGTAGCCACTAAATCACAGTTTTTAAATGTAAAAAGGTAACAATCACTGATAATAGTAACAAGTTGATGGAAATGCTTAGCTGGTAACGTATATACGTGTTGTTAAGTACAATTTTTTTCCCGTGCTGGACAGTATTTTCTGTTAATAATACATGTCATGTACCACTGAGGTCTTCACTTTGGTTGCTAAATTGAAATTCACTTACATGTATACCTAGCCCGAATGCCTCTGTCCGCATACACCTTATCTGTGACGGCCAGAGCGATAGACTTTCCCCAGCGACCGGACTTTTTTGGGCGAGTATTAAAAGTAGGATTGGGCGCGCTACGCGTTACAACACGCCCAGAAGGCCGCCGCCATTTTTGAAACGTCAATGAAGGAACGATATTTCTGGAACTTGCAGAATGATCGTCGCCTCTTGGCCAGATGGATGAAGATTTCTGGATAAGGGAACGTGTTTTGGAAGAGGTATGAGTTTCTCTATAAGTAGGTACCCTCACTTTGGAAATGGGTGAGAGAAAAATCTCGCTCAAAGTATGTAGCAAATTCGCTACAAAAAAGTCCGGCCGTCACACACTATGAGCAAGAACATGTACATGTTCATTGTAACCCCATTGTTAGTAACAATGGTGTGTGCCCAATTTCCATTGTTAGATGTTCATAGTGACACATCAGTTGTGTGCGGCTACAGAGGCATTCGGGCTAATGTACCAGTACTTTTAACGGGATGTTTAAGACTGGCCAAACCTACTGTTAATCCCATTCATAAATAGGCCTACCCTTTTGTGTAAATCGGCAAAACTCGCCAATAACAAAAATTAGCTTGTCGTTTTGCCATGTTTTGCATTCACTTTCCTACCGCGTTCGTATGAACTGCTAGCTGTGCGTCGAGTTGTTTTTGTTCAATCGCGCGCGTTACGCGTAATGCAAGCGTGTTGTACGCGCACGGACACGACCGGGTACTTGTCACAGTGCACAGTTTGCTTTCGGGAGCGTGCAGTTTCTGTGTGCGCTCACCATGGCGCGGGCGCGGCCGTTAGCCAGGCTCAAAGTGTTTAAGACTGACTGGGCCTTTATCGTCCATTCATAAATACCTCAGACAGTTTACGCATCCTCATTGGCTGAGAACACATCACGTGGCCGGTTTTAAATGAATGATAATAACCACTGTTTACAACCAGCTGGCTCGCGTTTCTATATACCTGCGCCCTAGTAAGCGTATGGAACTCGCACACGCACGCAGAAACTGCACGCTCCCGACAGCAAAATTTGCACTGTGCATGCGACATATACCGGGTCGTCTATATGCGCGTACACAACACATCTGCATTATACGCGTAACGCGCGCGATCGAACAAACAACTCACCGACGCACAGCTAGCAGTTTGAACACGTACAAACAACAAGATGAAGCGAAAAAGTGAATGCAACGACAAGCTAATTTTGGTGAGTTTTACCGATTTACACAAAAAAGGTATTTATTACCCGGTAATGGGATTAAAAGTGGGTTGGTCCGGTCTTAAACAATCCGTTTAAAACCGGATAGGGGCCTGGACGCTGATAATGGCCCGCGCCTTCGGATTAGGCCATTATCAGCGTCCAGGCCCCTATCCAGTTTTAAACGTATGTTTAAGACCATTCAAACCCACTTTTAATCCCTAATTTATAAATACCTTAGACAGTTTACGCATCCCTATTGGCTGAAAGCACATCGCGTGGGCAGTTTTAAAGGTGCCAATTACGTATGCGTTCCAAGCCTCGATCTGAAGACGAGGCTTGGAACGCATAGGTAGTTGGGCAACTTTTCCAATCGGCAGCTTGCATTCAATAGAACTGATTCAGGAGGCCACATTAAAGACCAATGGCCTATTCACGATAATAATCATTTACAAGTTTGCACCTTATTTGTAAGATAAATCTTGAGTTTTGCAGTCAGTTGCTGACCGTGATAATTATGACTACTACTATATCTTGCATGAAATTAGAGATTTGAACTTGCTGACTGTATAACTAGTCTCGTACCCAGACATGATGGGGATGCTCGCCCAACAGGTCTGAACACTAACCGTGTAGGCTCATTGGTGATTGGCTGTATATATACACCAAACACCGATTTCAGCGTGCGACCGCCGCGAATGTTTTGGTTCATTATCATAAGCGCAAGCACAGCGGGCAAAGCGCGGAAACCTCACTCACACTTACCAGTCCTATAACGGACATCAAAATGGTGTTCTCATATTTATTTATTTATTTATTTTTTATTTATATACCACATCCAACAGCGGAGTGACCGCCAATTACAGGAATGGGAGCAAGTGTGGTTGAGTGCCTTGCTCAAGGGCACAGGTGCCACAACCCGTCACGGCCCGGAATCGAACCTACATTCTAGTACTAGCACAGGAACTTAAGTTCGACGACGCACTAGACCGCTCGGCCATAACAGTAATGCACCTATCAATTGTCCCCCGCCCCCTAGGCTATTTCAACGACGGCTGCATAAAATTGTCAGAAACATTTTGTAAATGGGTTTGGCGTTAAGACTAGTGTCAACAAAATCGGCAATGATCCCTCACAGTTAGTGTCCGGACCTGTTGGGAGAGCATCCTCAACGGGTCTCTACACGAGAATAACTATTTAAAAAACAGCATTATCTTTATTCCTGATTTGGTGGAAATTATAGCAGATGCAGAGCGCTAGGAAACACTCCAGTTTGCAAACTCTGGCCATGATTAAGCTCGGCCAGTGTAAACATTGGTCTCAATCTGGATTTCATTCGTCCCACGCCTGATCTTGACGAATCCTGAGAAAAGGGAAAAAATCAGATAGGCTTAAAAGAGCGTGACCAGATAACATTTTTGACCCCCCGATTTTTCTCACGGTGTTGTGATTTTGATACCATATCATGTGTTATATTTTTTCTCAGTCATTACTAACTATACAAGGGGCAGTTACCGGTAACCAGCATGGTCACTTTCATACAGTTTTTATTTTCCCAAAAAAGCGAAACTGAAACCACTTTTCCAGACGCTGGTACCCCGAGGATTAAACTTTGGTTCAGGTCTTCATGATAATAAAACAGAAATGTAAAATTTAATGATAGTACTGAATTACCTTTATCACCCCACTGGTCGTTCCAAGAGTTGACACAGAGCCAATATTTCGTCCCTTTCTCCACGCCCCAACCAATGATTTTAACTCCATGCCATCCGATGTACTGGTTGCTAGTTTGTTGATAGACACCTTGTAAGGACGATTGAGTTAGAGTACCGAGAAAAGAATAAGTATCACACAATGACATTCTTTGGAAGACGATATTTTGTTCCTTCGGATGACGTCATTCTGATATAAAATATCCATAAGCTAAACGATATTCTATAGTTGTCATTCCGAGATAAATCGTCAGTATCTCAACAAGTACATCATGATATTTCAAGAGTCCCGTCAATATTATTACGAACAGAACCACGGTGTAGGACCTACTCTGCAGTTCTGACGATAATACTGGACAGCGATGTTTGCAAAGTTCCGCGGACCTGAAACTATGTGTAATTTATGTGAATTTGTAAAATATAAATTCCACAGCAAATTCACTCAGCATTATGAGCAAAATGTCGAATGAGTTGAGTTGTTGACGGGCATATACTGGACGCGAAAAGTTAAAGACAGGCTAGTAGACACTCGCTACAGGATTTAAAAACTGTAACAAGTCAGGGGCGGATCCAGGATTTTGAAAGGGGGGGGGGGGGGGGGGGGGGGGCGTGAAATGTTTAAGCATGAAATGCTGATGACAGTGAAATAGCGAGCCCGTAGCCCGAAGCCTTAACGGCTTCTAGATGGATTCTAGATGCTCTGTGGTGCAATCTGGGGCAATATTTAACCACTTTAAGCAGGAAAAGTGTGCAAAAAAATTTGTTTTGTTTTGGTTTCTTTTGGAAAGGGGGAGGGGGGGGGGGGGGGCGTGCGCCCCCACGTCCCCCCCCCCCCTGGATCCGCCCCTGCAAGTGGCTTGATCAGAGAAAACAGTGAAATTATGAGAAGCCGTTGTCTTATTTAGGTTAAGTTCCTTGGCTATACACCAATCCGGTAACTAAGGTCTCTTCCCTGTATACACCAATCCGGTAACTAAGGTCTCCTTCCCTGTATATCCGCCATAGCTGGGGAGCTTCCACTGAATGAACTGTATGTTTTTTGCTGTTGCTGAAGTTGCATTTGTTTACTTCGAAGAAGTTGCGCGTCTTAAGGTTGTACTTGTGCGCGCGAAGGGGGCGCCTCGCGTGCACGCGAAAGGGGCGTGTCGCGTGCATGTAACTGGATGAGCGCTTTTCGTTCTAACAGCAACACCAAACGCGCAGTTCATGCACTGGACGACCCAAGCTATGGCGGATATGCAGGGAAGGAGACCTTAGTTACCGGATTGGTCTATATCCGCCATAGCTGGGGGGCTTCCACTGAATGAACTGTATGTTTTTGCTGCAGCCGATTTCACGAAACTTTACGCAATTGCGCAAGTCCACTTACGCCATAAATTATTGCGCAATTTGCGCAATAAGTTGCGGCGCGTTTCACGAAAGTTGCGCCACATTTGGATATCGCGCAACTCGCCGACTTACGCCATAAAATGTGGCGTAACTTGCGCAATGGTTTGTGTCGTAGGACAGTGAAAAATGGTGATAATGCAGCTAGCTACACGTGCTTATTTACCGCATCGTCAACGAACTGAACCCCAGCCTTCCGTTAGATAGAAACGGCATTTATCATCAGTGAAATATGCGACGCGACGCATGATGACCGAGCGACATGAGCGATGGCAGCCATGATGGCCGTGCAAAATTTCTGAAAAACAACGACGTATATTTTATGTATGACTATTTTATTAAGCGCAAACATCAAATAGTCGTTGATAAACTAGAAATTATCCTCGTCCTAGAAGTTACAAGTGCTAAAGTGACAAAATAAACGTTGCGCAGCTAAGGAGAGTTTCGTGAAATCGATCTTGGGTTTATTGCGCAGCTACGCCATAAAGTTATGGCGTAAGTCTTACGCCATGGTGCAAGTTGCGCAGTGTTTCGTGAAATCGGCTGCTGTTGCTGAAGCTGCATTTGTTTACTTCGAACAAGTTGCGCGTCATTGTAGGGTTGTGAACGCGAAGGCGGGCGCGTCGCGTGTACGCGAAGGAGGCGCGTCGCGTGCACGCGGATGGGGCGCGTTCGTGCATGTAATGGATGAGCGCTTTTCGTTCTAACAGCAACACAAAACGCACAGCCCATGCACTAGACAGCCCATGCACTAGACGGCCCCAGCTATGGCGGATATACAGGGAAGGAGACCTTAGTTACCGGATTGGTCTATACACCAATCCGGTAACTAAGATATCCTTCCCTGTACATCCACCATAGCTGGGAGGCTTCCACTGAATGAACTGTATGTTTTTGCTGTTGCTGAAGCTACATTTGTTTAATTCGAACAAGTTGCGCGTCTTTGTAGGTTGTGTACGCGAAGGCGGGCGCGTCGCGTGTACGCGCGTCGCGTGCACGCGGAGGGGGCGCGTTCGTGCATGTAAGGGGCGTTCGAGATGCTGACACCGAGGCGAGTTCAATAGCGCAATACGTATGCATACCGACAATACCTTCAACGGTGAAGGTATAGGAAAATACCCAATACCGGCGTACGTATTGTGCTATTGAACTCGCCCATGGCGGACAGTTTGGAATCGTGACGTGAGTACGAAGACAAACACAGATTTATGACACAAAATAGGAGGGAATAGGGCTGTAAATACATTTTAATGAATCAGTAGATGTCTGTGGGCATTGACGAAGTTTATTGCGGTACTTTAGGGCAACTATTTTTGCGTGGCGCCGGCTTCATTTTTCATCCTGTGTCAAACGATAACGACGTTTATAAAGCCCCTCTCGGCAACAACCTTTGACCACGTGTTCCCATAATTCAAAGCGAGACCCTGTGTCGTTCGTTTTGCATCTTCTTGGGGCTTCCCCTGGTGTAAACCCCCTATTACCCAGTGTAAGCGTCTCGAACGCCCCTACAATGAATGAGCGCTTCCTCATGTACATCAGCAGCCGATTTCACGAATCCTTGCGCACTGCGTAAGCACGCTTGCGCAACTTTTTATTGCGTAAGCTGCGCAACATTCCTGTGGTAATTACACGCAAGCCTATGGGGCTTATGCCATTTTCAAAACTTGCGCAAGCTACGCAATTTTTCGTGAAATCGGCTGCGGCCGGGTAATGGTTTAAATCGTTAACTCGCGTCTCATGCACGTGTGGGGGCCATGAAATTAAAAAAGTAAAATTGAATGGTCACGTCAAGTGCGTGAAGTGGTGGTCAGAGCGTGCTGAGCAGCATGTGTTGCACCTGGCATGTAGGATCACTGCCCGTGAAAACGTTTTACTGAAAATCATTTTATCTCTCTTACATGTAAGCTTTGACTATCACATCACGCACATGAAACATATGATGTACAGTCACCAATTACAGTGTAGGGCCTATAGTTTTGTTTATATGAGGCGAGGACGCTCGGCCTTCAATAATTTACAGGGATATTGTTTTGTCAAAATGATTGATAAAGAAATTGGGACGTTGCGAATCTGCAGGCTTCAAAGCAGAGAGAACAGATGAGCATGTTTACCTGAGCGGTACATCAGAAAATCTTTGAACAGAGCAATTTGTGCCGACACTGGGCCGAAGAAGTGTAGATCCTTTTGAATGGCTTTCTCAGTAGCGTTAACTTTAGCCCAATACACTCCTAAAATTAGAAAACCAAAACGCGAATAACCGGACATGGACACAGATTGATTTCTTTAAAGACAAATTACATAATTGGAAAACTTTTAAAAGTATGATCAACAGTATTGCATAGGCCTAACCAAAGATTAACGTTGATAAACTGCTTCGTAGAACATTCAGCCACATAGATAACATGCATGTTTTTTTGTGCATGAATGAATGGTAAAAATCGTCTGCAGACAAACTGGGCGCTGGTACAGGCTAATTTGTTTGCGCCCTCATTGGCCAAAACGATACGTGACCACGAGGCAGGCCTAGGACAAAATAAACTCATTTTATTCGTAAATTTGATTTTTGCACTTGATATTATAATTGTTTTAAAAAAGATACTCAATTTTTCGTCTGGCAGTATAATTAAGCAACCCACAATGCTCCTAACAATGTATATAAAAACCACGCAGTGCGCGCGTCGGTTTTATTATCTTGCGGCCGCAAGTTATCTTGCGGCCGCAAGTTATTAAGAAACATCTACCACCCTGTAAAAGACATGCACCACCTTTTGAAATACACACCACTTCGAAAAAAAATTGCACTAATGGGGCTTCATATAGTAATCAGTATTAACAACAAAACTACACTAAGGAGATAAATTTTGTGTAAACGCCACAGGTACGTACGTACCGATGACAGAAAGTACACTAAAAGTCGTCGTTTTGCCAAACGTATATGAGACCGAAACCTCATCACTATTAGTATAGACAGCCGAAGTGTGACGTGCGTTGCCATGGCAATTGGATCTAAACTATCATGGCCGTCGGGAAAAGTACCATTGAAAAAGCACTGGGACACGGTTGAGTGATTTTTAGTTTAGAGCCAATTGCCTATAGGCAACCAACAAAAGGTGACGTATTCACTTCGGCAGTCTATTGTCCCCACAATTTTCACTACACGCACCCTTTCTCTTATCGTCTTTGTACTTGCGCGGATAGCCAGGGCGACAGGTTTCACTGCAGGGAGTCTCAGCTGGTGGGCTCTGGCAGGGTCCGTAGGTCCCGCTCTCCCCGTGGTCGCAGGGGAAGTACGGGTAGGGTTTACAGCCGCTGGTACTATTCCAATCACCGCCGCTTACAAAGCCATTTGCCACCCAGTTGGCCCAGACGTAAGAACTAGTCATTGCGTAGATGCCTGTCCCGTCACAGCTGGAAAGTGTAGAGCAGTATGGAAGGAGAAAAAATTGTCAAATCGCCGTGTGTAGACACTATTCAAGTCACCAAATCGCCCAAATCCACGAGGCCTTGTCAAAAGGCTACGAATCCGCCCAGTCAGTCCGCAGCGCGCTGAAAAGTCGTTTTTTGTTTTAATGTCCGTTGTAAGCATAGAATTTCCGTGTGTGACCGGACCTGGCTATGCATACATTTTAATGAGCTAGGGAATTAAGGCCTCTGGAATTCGGTCCAAAACCTTCGTTCTGTTTGTCATATGTCAACATTAACGGTAATTTTTCAGATAATTCAGGGCTGGTTCAGTGACCATATATCATTTATTTGCATTTACATGATGTTTGGTATGTAGAAATTTACATCGGAACAAAAGTCTTCGCAACTGAACAAAATGGACTGTGAAAAGTGACAACTTACGTCCTACCTCCTGATGCCGCCCACAGTCCGACCGTATGATACCGTGAAAGCCAACTTCATATTCTACTCCAAAGTTATCAATTTTACATTGATTTCGACTTAGTCCAGCCAGGGCGCAGTAACATACAAAGTCAGTCCGCAGCGCACTGAAAAATGGACTGCAAAAAATGAGTAAATTTCTTACCTTCTGATGTTGGCCATGCACACTCTGATCTTACATTATACTTTTAAAACTAACTTAATTTTTTAGTCGAAATTTATTCATTTTATATTGATATTTATTTGGTCCGGTCAGGGCACAACAAAACAACTTTATCACGGTAAAATAAACTTCGAAAACTCACACTTTGACAGAAAATATCTTTATTTCACGCACTTTCATTGGTTAGAAATTACGTCATATAGATAATTAAACGTATTATTTGATAACGTACTATCACGCAGCGCGTGTACTTCCCTGGTTCCCTCATATTTACTTCCCCTTCGTCGTAGGTATACACACGCCGCCATGTTTGGCATAAATATCCAGGAATTCCTGGAGGTTTATGCAAATTAACGATTGCGAAATTCACTCGTCGGTGAGGTAACTCTAAAAATAGCGTGCGCTGCGGACTGACTGCGCCAAGTCGAGCTTTGCGAACGTGTAGACTGGTTTCCACTCCACATATTCCACATACAACGACTGAATATGAGGACCGGCTGTCGTGGTGTTTAAAATAGCACTATATGCATTACGTCATGCATTTATTTTTAGGAGCGCATATAGGCCTAACCGTTAATTTTCAAAGCGCGCTTATTCCATATTTGGCCAATAAAACACATGCCGATTGCCCATTATAGCATAAAAAATCAAATTCATTATAGCATCAAAAATCAAATGTCTGCATCATCGTAAATAAACACGCGGCGAAACACTGACGAATCGTACCCGGCGATTAACGATAACGTCCGGACGTGCATTCGGGTAACTTCGGGAACCTTTGGGAAAAGGAGGAATTCCTCCTGTTTCAATATGGCGGACTGGCGATTGCCGGACCTTAAAATCAGTCTAGTGATCGAATCTTTTGGTCCGGGAACCAGACTATGCGAACCTGTCGCCATGAGAAAATACTGACGCAAGAGGTCACGCTATCCGGAAATGTTTTTCGGCATCCGGACCCTCGGTCATTCGGACATATCGTACAGACCACGGACCAAACAAAGAGCTCGATTTGAGTCATGTCTACCCGAGGCACTGTTGAAGTCCGACCAATTTCGCTGTGCAAACAGCGACAGAATCCATAGCTGCTCTGGGCCAACCAGGAGTGCATTGGAGTCATTCAAATGTCACGCGCGCAGATTGTAAACACCGTACATGCTGTGTAACACATGTACTCAGTAATGCTTGCCGTGTCCGCGTCGGCGATTGGCTGCTATTTAAGACATACAGGGGAATCTGTTCCATTCACGTTGATCAGCATGTACACTCCTTTAGCAGTGCTTTGCGCGCGCCACTTTAGTTTGCCCGCTCCAACCACTGCTAAACTTCGCCGCATATCCTGCGAAGCCAATCAGCACACCGCTTACAAAATCGTTAGGATTGTTGCACGGATAGCCAATCACAATCGGGTATCGCGCCGCGCCTCCTGAAGTTCATGCATATACATATATACCGCCGGTCCGCAGCGCGAGAAGTGAAATATACGCTTGCAAAAAAAGACGATGAAACACACACCAAAAATCGGCAAATATTTCCCACTGCTAATACTCAAAACAGTCCATGTTTCCCTTCTACACAAAGAATATGTAATATTCTACCCATAAATAATGAAAATTCTACGTACATCTGTCTAGTCCAGTCGGGATCCAACGAAATCTAACGGCATTCCGAAAAAACAGAAATCCAAAATTACCGCCGTGGCGCTGTAGGTTTTCCGTAGTCTGATTGGCTAACGATGACGTCATTGCTCGTGCCAGATTAGACTGCTTTACGGTCCACCTATTTTGCGTTGGTTAAGTTGTATGCAAAGAGCTTTATTGAATCGCCCCAAATTCAAGTACACATACCTTATTTTTTTAAATATCTATATTTCTCTTCTTTGAACAGTATTATTAAGCCCCATTAAATCAAAACCAATAAGCTATTAAAACTCAAAGCATAGCCAATAAGCCAGGGGTGTATTTAATCAAGTTTTGATAAGTTTTTACTTAAAATCACTTAGCAAGGATTTGCAAGTTCAAATTTAAATCTGAAGATTTTACTTTGTTGTACACAAAATTTAAATTAAGGTCAGCTACTCTATTTCCCAATCTTCTGTTTCCTTGCTCTATGTTTACATCTGCCCAAATAAATTTAAATAAACAGCCAAACTCACTTTGGGAAAAATATATATTATGGTCTTGTTTTTGTGACACAGAAACACATCATGACATCAAATGATAGACTGTTAACGGTTTTCTTTATTTATTCACTGTCACACAACTTTACACAGTCACTACACAACTGATAAATATGACACGGTGGATTTCAAAAACGTAAATATTGCCAAAAATGTAACCCATAATACACTGTACATGCAAAACCATCTGGTGAATAAATAGTCACATCAATTAAAAGGTTTTGCTGTTGCAGAGAGTACATCATGAAGAAATATTATTAATTAAACTTCTTAACAGCATTGTTCAATTCCAACTTTTTGAATAGATACTGAAAATAAAGAATACTCTCTGACGATATTTATTTTTTAAACAATTTTTTAAAATATTTAAATTGGAACACAGCAAGATGTTTGTTTGACGGTGAGATTTCTGGTCCGAAAAGGGTAGTTTGTGTTGCGAAACAGAATTGTGAAACCAGCGACAGTTTGAGAAGATTGTTGTCTGTGTTTGTGCAAAATTTCAGTGTAAAAAACATGCCCTTTGTTTGTTTGTTTTAGCACACAAAAATGATTATCAGTTCCTCTTCGTGAGCTTCGTCGAGTGCGTAGTTTTCATTCCAGGCGTAAATGTGCGCTATTACATTGACAACGACGTTGCGTGCCCCCACGTGTGCTACGTACTCCTGCTGCATTTAGGCTTTCGTGACAAAGCTTATAGTTTAGCAGAAAACGAGACAGCGTGTTGAACTAAGAATGATCTACTTCCAAATACTGAAAGCCACCCAGACCTCTCTGGGTGGCTTTCAAGATCAGCACTTTTTTCCCCCATCAAAATCGTTGCTCAAAATGGAATCTTTAGGAAGGTCATTTTACAGGAAATTGCAATTTTTTGGTAAAATCAAAATCTCTACACGTTCTACATACCTCCCTGGCCGTAATTCTCTGAAAACTTACGTACACACCTCCGTTTTTAAAAATTTGACGATCGAATTCAGCTTCATCAACTTCAGCTCGTGGCATCGTTATTTTCAGAGTCCATTGCCGCGCCTGCGCAATGGCGCTCGCCTCTAACAATTTCAAGCACCAGACCAGACCCAGCACGTACCATTTTTTGACGAGGGGGGATTTGTTTTAGCGTGCCACTGTGTGGTCGGTGAATGAAGGATTCACGTCAAATGACTTTTTACTCGTAAAGTTGCCACGCGGGTCGCTTTGACAAAAAGCCGTTTGGTGGTAATTTGACGTGAATCCTTCATTCACCGACCACACAGTGGCACGCTAAAACAAATCCCCCCTCGTCCAAAAATGGTACGTGCTGGGTCTGGTCTGGTGCTTGAAATTGTTAGAGGCGAGCGCCATTGCGCAGGCGCGGCAATGGACTCTGAAAATAACGATGCCACGAGCTGAAGTTGATGAAGCTGAATTCGATCGTCAAATTTTTAAAAACGGAGGTGTGTACGTAAGTTTTCAGAGAATTACGGCCAGGGAGGTATGTAGAACGTGTAGAGATTTTGATTTTACCAAAAAATTGCAATTTCCTGTAAAATGACCTTCCTAAAGATTCCATTTTAAGCAACGATTTTGATGGGGAAAAAAGTGCTGATCTTGAAAGCCACCCAGAGAGGTCTGGGTGGCTTTCAGTATTTGGAAGTAAGAATGATCAGACTTGAAGTTGAGGAATTATTCGTTGGCTTGGCGCAATATATCTCTGTGGGGGCGCTTCATACTGCACCGCATTCTTCGGTATTTTTTTCGTATACATTGAACAAAGATTTTAAGGAAATTACCTCCTGGAATCAACACATAATGTCATTTTAAGATATACTTCCCACTTGCACTTTTGTCGCAAATGTTGCTTTTCTGTAGAAAAATCACGTTTTCTTCCTCAAAAATTGCCTTCAGTTAGTGCACAAGATAACCATTCACGTGCGCGCGCAGCGCCCTCTGTTGTCGCGCTTACGCACAGACCGCTCGCCACGTCATTTTGTGCATTACTTTATGCAGTAATTTTATCATTTATTTATCTCAGAAATGCAACATTTGCGATGGAAGTGTCAGTGGGAAGTATATCTTAGAATTGAATAAGCTATCGATTCCAACATATAAATTTACCCAAATCCGTGTTCAATGTATTTGAAAAAATACCCATTCTTCATCTCCAGCTCTCCCCTAATCAGTTTACACACATGATTTCGTGGTAAAAGAAGAGCTTGAAAAATCTGATTTCCCCACCTTTCTATAGGGATGTACAGTGATCACGGTGAAGGATTAGTGATGTCCGTGAAACAAATACTTACTGTGTAAAACCACACTAACAACCAAGACGAAATAATGACAAAAAAAGTCGACGCGACAGTGGGCAAAGCAACGTTAGTGTTGACGTACCTGGGCGCAGCCATCTTTACTGTGTCAGATGCAGGTCATGTGACAGAACCAACGTCAGGTGACATAATCTAGCCAATCATGGCAAGTGTCATCCAGGCTCGGTCTTGGGTGACGTCACACCCACGCGCTTCGCAGGATTTGCGGCGAAGTTTAGCAGTGGTTGGAGCGGGCAAACTAAAGTGGCGCGCGCAAAGCACTGCTAAAGGAGTGTAATCAGCATGCATCGGTATTATTTATTTGAAAAACTGTGGAATAAATAAGATCGTCGCCGGAAATGTTGGTAGGAATGGGACAGTCATAAAGAATAACAATTTCTTAAAAGTCTAATAGAAATCGTTTCTTTTCAGCATAACATGACCAAATTGATTAAATTACATTAAATTGACTCATGTGTGCGTTTGCTGAGCGCAACAGCCGGCTAACTTCACATATTTGTGTGGATTTCCTCAGGGAATTGTAACGGTGCTTAGCAGAGTGGAAATTCCCTGAGATGAGTCTAACCATGGAGGTAGGTGTAAACTACCTTGTTATAACAGTAACCTTGTATTACCAGTTTTAAAAACAAAGGAGAACAAAGACTTGGGACTTGCATTTTTCCTTGTTATAAGCATTAGGCCTACTTTGTATTAACAACATGATCAGCTATAGTGCTTTTATTTAATCGACTCACCCGTTTGATGGGTGCTCTCCATGCATACAAACCAGTGCATCCTCGACCGAGAAATTGAAATGTATCCCCTTATTTCTGATGCAGTATTTGTCTCGTATGGCGCCAACAACGGAAATTGCCTGTCAAGAGTTTTCAAAACCAAGCAATGAATTAGTCTCGTATACCCAGACCTGCTGCAGGGGATGATTGCCCAACAGGCGCCCAATTTCATGGCGCTGTTTAGCACAAACAATTGCTTAGTACAGAAATTATTTGCCTCATGTTGCAAAAATGGGTTGTAAGCCTAAATTGCAGGCCTATGTGATGTGTATTTACTATATTTTGCTAATGTTTCTTTGAAACCTATTTTTAATACAAAGCAAAGAAATTCTGTGGTAAGTTATTTTTTGTGCTAAACAGCGTCATGAAATTGGCCTGAGGTCCGGGCAATTTGTGGAAGAGCTAATAGACCGTGTAAGTTGGCCTCGAGAACGTCGACTTCTGGAGACCTCGTATAGCAGCTTAATCACGTGCAGCCACCGGTTTTCGGTACCGTTTTGACACCGCGTCAAAATTAGCAGTTCCACCTATACCGATTCGGGGTTCACTGTAAACATTCTTAAAATCCCATTTATTACCTGTGAAAAAAGTTAATTGAGCAAAAAGTTCATCAAATGTTAAACCTGACCTTTTATTCCCGTCTCTGAGATAAACTGGTAACTCTACACGTAATATAAAAACCACAGCACAGCCATGACAGCGCGTCGCCTGTAGTCCGCAAGTGGCGTATTCGCACGTGTTCGAAAGGGGTCAATATGTACGTACCCAGCCTGCATGGCAGCGCCCTTCCTCAAAGATGTAGCTCATGGAAATGTTACATTTAGGCCACTTGGTTCTGGTGTCAAACTCGTCGGGAAATCCCGATACGCTGATTCTAATGGGACTTTTCTGCACGTGCTCATCAATGGGCGCATCGTTCAATGGTTGTCCCTTGGTGTGCAGACGTTCCAGTACAGACTTCGCAGTCTCCCCTACGAAGTTGGGGCCAGCCTATTCAGGAAAAAAATCACGTTAACATTTCATCCCGAAATAGAGATTCTTTATTTCAAATGGAGATTTTGTTAGAAATACAGATAGCCCCATTTTGGGATTGACTGTTAACTTAGCACGTTCAGAAATTATATCTTGATGCGCGACGCTTGACGTTTAACAATGGCCGATTTCACAAAGCGCTAAGACGTTACGGGTTACTCTTCTTATCTTGGGACGTTGGTATGGGAATTTGGACGCGTAGAACTCGTCTTAGCTTATAGGGGCCAATTTCATGGCTCTGCTAAAGCGACAGTCACATAGAACACGATATACGTGCACTAAGGCGTACGGTAGAGCACGGTAGAGCGCGGTGCTATACCGTGCTCTACCGGCCCGAAAATCGAGTAAAATCGAGGGTCGACGGTCACTGTCCCCACGGTACAACACGGCAGAACGCGGTAGAACACGGTACCGATACGGTTACCTCTGCGGTATAGAGCACGGTAGACGCCGATCTTTAACCGTGCTCTACCGTACCTCCAATGTGACTGTAGCTTTAGGGTGCTATAGAGGGAATTTGGTATGAAACGACACACTGAAAACCACGAAATCAACTTGGGCGGAAAGTTTTTTTCTTATTCTTTTACTTTTGGGAGGTAATTTCATTGCAAATTCCCTCGACACCGCTTTTTCTCAAAGCAACGCGCCAATTTTATATGTCATTGAGCGAAAAGGCTCAGTGTGAATCCAGCCGAAACAGCAAAAATAACTAGTAGCACTTGATGGTGAATGGACCAATAAAAACGGGATCCTCGTTTAAGAATATGCATGAGGTACGGTAATAAGGCATACCTTCCAAGTCGTGTCCATTGCGTTAATTTTCTTAACAAGTTCTGCAGAATACTTGGGGAAGTCGCGCTGAAGCGGCGAACCAGCCACCAAGACCAGCAGACCAAGGCACCAAACGCCTACCTTGACACTCATGATTCAATCAAATCTGAAAAAAGTGCAAAATATAGCGACCTCCTCCATTGTACATACGTCCAACGTTAAATATAGATCACATGATTGGAACAAATGTTCAAGCAGGAATTAACAAAAGCATTATATACATCTAAAGAATGTTGATAAACTGCCTTGTAGAAATTTCAACCACATAGATACAGAAAACCTGAAAAATCCATGTTTTTTTGGTATGAATAAATGGTAAAGGTTGTCAAGCCATCTTCAGTTGGCAATTTCTCCCACATTACCAACGAATGTTTACACCCAGTTACTCATGGTAATAACGTCACATCATAGTGGTTAATTTAAATGTCAGCGTTTTAAAGGTTTATACAAACACTTTGCCGCCACTGACGAGCCTTTACGAATGCACACAACATAACATAACTCGCCTTAATTTGAATAAAACAAAGTTGATATCGCACACTTCAAATGAGCTCAAAGGTAATGTTGGCTGGTAACACTGTAAAAAAATGTGTTTTTCTGTTGAAAAAGTAAAAAAACGAAGAGTAGCTTTTACTGTTTAGGGAATTTGTTGTTATTACACAAACATTCTTCCATCTGTGTACATTAAACAAAAATATGTTTGATTGCAAACGATTTGTTGTTAAATTACAGTTTTGTTGAGGAACAAGACACTTTGAATCTTCATCTTCTAAAATACAGCCACGTTACTGTTCACCAACAGATAATCTACTGTTTTCCGCCCATGTTCCCTGGTATACGGCAGCAACAGCGCGGTGTTGATAGCGAGTACCCACATACGTTGTCGCGCGGGAAATTCACAACAGCAAAGTTTAGCTGCACCGTGCTTGTATAATAGTTGTACGTGCAATTTAATGTCTGAAAATGACAGCTTTTTTTCAGGCGTTTCATGTCGAAATTTGTACTGGAAATTCTTCAGTAAAGCTGTACATGTTGTGAAAGGCAAGTCGGAATTTGTTCTTACATTAATCCACTATATTCCTGGGGTGGATTGCAATAAAGAAAGTTAGGACGTCCTAACCCTTGCCTAGGACGTCCTAACTCTGACATCACTAAGACATAGATGATTTCGCCTTGCAATAAAACATTATGTGTCCTAACTTGTGTCCTAGGACACATACAATTTAAGACACATAATATGTGTCTTAAGTTTACGTCTTTAGAATTTCCTGCTCAATTCCGACAAAAGTAGCCTTGTGACTAGGATCAAAACTTTATTTTTTGATATTTTTTAAACTGAGTTTTCACTGGAAGGTAGTTACGATTCAAGCTGGACCTATGTTAATTATGAAAGTTTTCACAATGTGTTTCACGCCACTGTCATGCGTACGTACGGCAGCAACGACCGGCGAATGCGATTGAAACGCCGTTCACAACAGTAAAGACATACAACCATTTATGTCTTAGCTAAGACGTCCCAACTTTTGGATATTGCAAGACATTTTTTAATGTGTCGTAGGTAAGATGTCATAAATTCAGTTAGGACATATGATGTGTCTCAGACCTAAGACGGTTATATTGCAATCCACCCCTGCATTTTAATGAGCCAGTTTACACCCCTAGTAGTCCGAGAGCCCACGAAAATTTCATTAGGGTATCGCGCACAAAAGGTTTCATTTGGTGGTGTCGGTGGCTACGTGGGGGTGTCTAACCTTCAGAACGGCCATTATTAAGTGTCACATCCCGTGCGTTTGGGAGGGGGAACCGCTTAAAATACCGCCAAAATTACTTTTAATTAGAGTTCCGCGCACAAGCACCATTCTAGCAGGAATGCATGGTATTCGATGAGCTGATCAATAATCAGTAGCTTAAGAATGACATATCCCGCGCATTCCATGCTTAAAGGAAACACCGGCTTTGTTGGGCTATTTTGGGCTCGAAATAGACCGTCCCATACATTATTCTGAAGCGCCTTCGAGAGTAAATTAGATATATCCTGAAAAGACGCCGTCACATTTAGCCGTTTTTGAGCACTTTTGAAAAATTCTAGGTCACGTGACTTTTCGGAACCAAATTCTGGTTCCGAAAAGTCACGTGGTCTTGTGAGTTAGTTGTATTTCCAGTCGTATAAAAGTTTGTTACTGCAGAACTGCACCAAATTCAACTCTGATTTCCCCCCAATATTTATAAGTAATTGACAAAAGAGAGACTATTTATACAGGTATGAAACAAAGTTAAACATAAGTATGAAAATTCGAACATAATTGTTTGTTTCGAGAGTCCGGAGAACGGGAGCGAGCGCGTGCTACGGCAGGCTACCGTGGAGTGTAGGATATTTGCCCCGCGCAGCACGGCAAATAGCTTGAGTGCACACACACACATCTGTGTGTTGCTCCGGTGTACGTTCGTGAAGAAAAAACATGATGCCAACTCCTCAAAAGAAAACGGAAATTCCTATTCGGTCGTCCGGGCTGTCCAGTGAAATCGTGAGCAGAAATTGGAGATATCCTGAGCAGGAGAAGAGCGAATCGTTTGTGACAAAGTCGTGAGGCTCGCGCGTAGTTGCAACGGCTGCATGGTAAAGCGTATAACCCGTCTTTTGACCGTTTTTGTTAATTTTGCACTTCTTTAGTAAATTACGGGATATTTTGATGATCTTTTTTCACAACGACCATCAAAAAAGTATTGTCAATGCTGCTACATCACTAAATCATGTAAACAGTAGGCCGGTGTGTACCTTTAAGAACGACTTAAAGGGTTATGTCACCGTTTGCGCATGCGCAAAATCCTTGTTAGTAGTGTGCGTTATGCGTAAAATGTGTGTAGTGTTATTCCGTTAGACATCATGCACCTGTCAATAATTGTTTCCCACACCTGTACCTCATCCCCTCGTGCTACCCCACCCTCGGGTGGGGATTTGGTCACGTGTTTTATGCCCCAGAGTGGGGGTTTTAAAACATAAAAATGTGTCTCTGGCCATTTCCATTTATAAATGTGTCTCTGGCCATTTCTAATTATAATTCTAAATGGGTTTCCTCACACTTGCGAGTGACAGTGCAATGAGCACTATTGAGGAATCCTTGGTATGAATACCAGAAAGAAATAATAATAATAATAATAAATTATTAGGGCACATGGGAGCATATCGCTCATGTTTTGTCTACTAAATTTTGCCCCAGTGGTGGAGATTTTGTCAATCGACAATCTCCATCCCTTATAGATGTCGTAGCCAGGGGTGGGGGTGGGGTGGGGATGCAATTTATAATTGTATCAATGGTATATGCTGTATTATCCGTTCGGGTACAATACTCGAGAGATGGAGACGAAAAATAAAAAAAACCTAGGCCATTTTTTTTCAAGTTTCACATAATACGCAGATTGTCACAGCCCATGTTGAGTATAGTAATACGCACAAGCCAAAAACTTTACATTCAAAAGCTAATTAACTGCATTTGAAACAATATCCACAAAGCCGTGTCCGCATTGGACTTGTTTTTGGGAGGTTTTACCAAGACGATGGTAAAATGAAAAATGGCTAAAATTTACTGCTGTCCGCATTTTGACTTTTTGACACACAAATTTTACCGAGACCGTGGGAGAGCATGCGCAGCTATAGTGTCCCTTCGCAGTTTGACCTTCACGGCCCGGACGTACGCTTCCAGAGCGCTTTTACCGACTCGCTCAGTGTGTCCGCATTGGACTTTTCTTCTCGGGAAAAGTTCCCTGGTAAATTTTCCTGGGCAGAAGTTGTCCAGGAAAAGTAACCGCTGGACTCAGGAAAAGTTACTGAGAGGAAAATGTCCTATTTATAGTTCCATCAGAAGGGTTTATGCTTCAATTTACGTTCGCGCTGTGTACAATAACGAGAGACGGATACGATACACGAAATTTGAAATAGTTAGGCCAACTTGTTCACGTTTTGATGAACAACTTAAGAACAGTCAACCCCAACAGAGTTCAATTATATAACGTTACAAATTGCAGGATACTTTCACTGTTAGCATCATATTTTAGCAGACAGATCCCAATCTGCAGCACTATTAGTCGGCTGTTTTACCCCCCGTCAGGGCAATACCTCTTCGGGACAATGCCAAATCATCCTAGAACTTAAACATAATATTTCAACAAAGTCCACAACCAAACCATCACGCTTTTATGAGAAATTAGCAAACTTATTTGTTCAAAATTCCCGCCCCTTTCGAGCGAGAATTAAACGCGCATGCTCAGAAGGTGTTTCGTAAATAACTGCTAAAATAACATACTTTTTTTACACACAATATTCTATTTTATTAACTGATAAACAATATGAAATATTATAATAAAATTATAATAATGTTCGTTTATAACACAACTTATATTGTGTGTATAAAATGTATGTGTATTAATAAATCAGCAAATCGTATAGTGGGCTACCAAAAGATCGGAAAAAGTCTACGACATGCGATAACCTGCGACAACCTGTGAAGCACTACGAAATCGTAACAGTTATACTGTATCGTATCTTAAGCGGGCCTCCCACTGTGCGATTTTTGACACGAATTTCCAAAGATTAGGTACGATTTGGTATGATTGTGTATAGAGTCTATAGACAGTCTCTGGTAATCTCATCAAATCGTACATAATCGTTGGAAATTCGTGGCAAAAATCGCACAGTGGGGGGCCCGCTTTAAGGAATCGTAACAAAA
This sequence comes from Henricia sp. BOLD:AAB3569, assembly GCA_037783545.1. Lineage (NCBI taxonomy): Eukaryota > Metazoa > Echinodermata > Asteroidea > Spinulosida > Echinasteridae > Henricia > Henricia sp. BOLD:AAB3569. The sequence continues at coordinate 41,377 of JBBELK010001488.1, read as the reverse complement.
AAAACCCACAGTGGGAGGCCGGCCTAAAGCGGGCCTCCCACTGTGCGATTTTTTGATACGATTTGTTACGATTAGGTACGATTTGCTACGATTGTGTATAGAGTCTATAGACAGTGTCGGGTAATCGTGGCAAAAATCGCACCAGTGCCGGGGAGGCCCGCTTTAAGCTGCCGAATTATGCCATACAATTTACAACAACAACTAATTCCTCCATATAAAATGGAACGGCCGTGATCAAGACTTCTAGAAACAATGTAGAGAAACCGTGACCTTAATGATGTAGAGATATACTCGTATAAAATACATGTAGAATCAAAGTGATTAATGATTGCTTCGTCATGAGATACCGTAATCAATGATTTCGTGTTTTCACTGTAAAAAGTAAATTTAGCTGCGATGAATTAGGCTACTGTCACTTTTTACAGTATGCGTATTACTAAATTAATATTAATTCACCGTCATAAAATCTTAAAAACGTAAAGTGGTTTCACACACATAATCTATAAATACAAAACCAACCCTCATACTGCTAAAAATGAAAAACAAACAAACAAAGAAGCAAAAAAAGGGACAACGTTGAGGCGCGGATCAAGAGGGGGATGGTCACACCCCCCCCCCCCCCCCCCCCCCCCCCCCCCCCCCCCCCCCCCCCCCCCCCCCCCCCCACCCCGACCCCCCCCCGCACTGACACAAAAAAAAATATTAATAATAATGCATTTTTTGTGTGTCCGCAACAAGTTGATATAAAAATTACTGGTAACCCCAACCCCCCAAATTGAAACAAAAACTGGAGGTTGGGGAGGGGGAGGGCACCCAGACCCAGGCCAACCCCCCCCCCCCCCCTCCCCGCCTTCCCTCCCGCAGAGCGACTTTGTCAGCACTCGCACTGGCAAAAACCCTCCCTGAAAAAATTCCTATATCTGCCCTATGGTTGCTGCCATAGGGTTGGATATAACATTACATATTTTGTTTACAATGCAGTTTAGCCACAGCATTGTGAAACCTACAGAAAACTTACCTCAAATGCAAACTTGGAAATATTGCTTCGTTGACTGGTGTGACAAAAGGCTGGTTGGTTAGTTGCTCTATATAGTTCCGTGGTAGTTTTTGAAGTGCCTCGCATAGATACCCATTAACCCCGAGGGCATGGTTCAAGAATGAACACATGATTGCGACGTATAAACAATACTCGATCTTATCAGTTTGCTTCTCTATTTTATTTTAGTGTAAATCTGAAGAAAAAGAAACAAAAATGTATCGTGCTCGTTTCGCTTCTTTTCAAGACCGCCGTTCTGTTTCATTTTGATTCCGATTTTTCAAGGAAAATACTTTAAAATTGGAAAGATTCTACTTGTAATCTATTTGTGACGTCCGCGAGGACAAGACAGATGATAGGTTGAAAAAACTGTCGAAATGGCATTATCTCCACGTGTGATTGAGGATGTGTATAACCGAACCCACTTACACATGTAAGTCAGCTGAGTATACCGTTCCGAGAAAACAATAAAAAGCTGTGTCAATGATTTCAAGAAATTGTGCGAAGGCGCCGTCCTATTTAGGCAGGTTCATTGATTATACTGCACGGACAACGGAGACACAATCAACGGTAGTCAGGGGCCTAGTTTCTTTCACAAGAGAGTGCACTTTAAAAATGTTTGTGTGCACACATTTATATAAATTCACAATAAGTTATACTTTTTTAAATAAAAATATATCACCTCGGGCTTCCATTTGAATAAAGTTTTGCCGGTCAAATCGTTGATTACAATTTTGGGACATTACAAACCTGTTTACGGGATTTATTTCGCTCCTTTGAATGTATTGACTTGATAACGTACAGGTTCTACAGGGCGGTTGAAACGCGCAGTTATCTTTTTCAGAAAACAAAAATGGTGAAATAAAGACTTGAAATGTAATCGTATAGAGCCGGAAATGCCAATAGTGTGTACTCCCAAGGTCATTAAACAGTAATATCAAATATCAATAATATCGAATAATATCAAAACTTTATTACACCAAGATATGCCTATAATTGTTTCCAATTTATTTGAAATATTGCACAATATTCAGAAGTTGCACATTTCGCAAACGCCAGTTTTAAAAGTGAATCAAATTGTCACACTTTGGCTCCTTTGTTTTTTTTAATGAAAAGATCCGTATACTATAATCGGACGAAGTTATAGTCATCGTAAATTATTTTGCTGATAAACGACTCGATATTGTCACAAGTCACTGCGGACTTGAGGGCCATTTGCCTACTTCAAAAGTCAAGAGCCTTTTGCTGATTTCAAAAAGTCGGGCACTAAATTACAATATATTGGTTACATGTACCTTAAAGGGGCGTTCACATTAGCGCGGAAAATGGCTTAAATGGCTTAGCTGACTTTCTGCTTGTGAGATGGGTCAAAGTTCAAATTTGTTGAACTATGACCGTGATGCGCTGACCTTTCCAACGCGCAGCCAATGAGGTATCGGAGAAGCCACGTAGACAGCTATAATACATTATAATATGTCGGCACGCGTTTCCCCGCGAGGGCGCTCAACTTGACACCAGCCCCCCCACCCTCCCCACACAACCCCCCCCCCCCCCACCCCACCCCCCCCCCCCCACCCCCCACCCCCCACCCCCCACTCCCCCCCCCCCCACCCCCACTCCCCCACCCCCCACCCCCCCACCCCCCCACCCCCCCACCCCCACCCCCCCCCCCACCCCGCTGAGCGACTCCGCGAAGGCACGGCAGCCGTCGGCAAATTGTTGTCACACCCCCTCACCCCCACCCCCATTCAAAATGGTATACCGACGCCGTTGATTGGTGTATACAATGCGCTGTACCTGTGCATATGTATAGATTACACATTATATTAGACAGTTTCGGCAAGCTCAAAATCCGCGCGCGTATACGTATCCGTACCATTTTCAGCTTTGACGTCATCACTTTATGCGGTCTCCTCGTACGTGATGCGGATCAGCCACACGTAGGACAACGTATGGGAGCCGTTTGACACGGGAGCGGTACAAAGAACTACATACATATTAAAATATCAGCCAAATGATCAGAGTGCATGTTTTTTTATGTTAAATGAATGGTGAAAAATTGTTTGTATGAAGGGAACGCAATTCCAAAACTTTCTTCTTCTTTCCCTTCAACAACTTTTCGATCCTTCTTTTGAAACACTTTTCGACCGTTCTTTCGAAACACGTTTCGACCGTTCTTTCGAAACACGTTTCGACCGTTTTTTCTAAACACGTTTCCAACGTTCTTTCGAAACACGTATCAAGCTTTCTTTCAAAACGCTTTTCGACGCGTTCTTTCGAAACACGTTTCGACCGTTCTTTCGAAACACGTTTCGACCGTTCTTTCGAAACACGTTTCGACCGTTCTTTCGAAACACGTTTCGACCGTTCTTTCGAAACACTTTTGGACCGTTCTTTAGAAACACGTTTCCAGCGTTCTTTTGAAACACGTTTCAAGCGTTCTTTCAAAACGCTTTTCGACGCGTACTTTCGAAATGCTTTTCGATCCTTCTTTCGAAACATGTTTCGATCCTTCTTTTGAAACACGTGTCAATCGTTCTTTCGAAACACGTGTAGATCGTTCTTTCGAAACCCGTTTCGATCCTTCTTTCCAAACACGGTTTCGATCCTTCTTTCCAAACACGTTTCGATCCTTCTCAGCAGAAAATTCCCATTCTTTCGCAACACTTTTGATCGTTTTTTTCGAAACACTTTGAAGCATTGAAGCATTTTTTGTTACCTAAAAACAATTTCCAAACGTTCCCTCGAAACACTTTTTCAATCATTTCTTTTAATTCTCAAAATATCGCGAGAACAAAATATTATTTCGATAAATAAGACTTGTCGATGATAATTTTAACATTCTTTAAAATTACCCAGTAAAGCATTGGTAGGTGCATATATTTGATATGGAAAAACCCCATTAAGGGTGGGGAAATCAAAGACTTTCACAGGAAACACATATTTCTTTCAGCGTACATGTTGCACACAAGATCTTGAAGCCAAGATCGGCTACCCCTCATTGTTTTTCCTATGGTGAAAAGTCACCGGTATCGCGATCGTCGACGCGCGGTTTGCAATCAGTGGCTCATGGGGCTTATTACGCATGCGCGACTTCTTCGTAGTCTTTGTACGTGCTCTGTAACGAAGGATAACCCCTCGCAGTGGTGTAAAAATAATTTGCGCGTCCCGCTCGCTTAATTTTTGTTACACCACTGCGAGGGGAAAGCGAGGGGTTTCGTACCTTTTTAGCGTCTTGAGAGGAGACTATTATATTAGTTTAGGGTTAGGGTTTTGGGTTATGGTTTATAGGTTGGCTATTTTTAAGGAATTTAGGGTTTTGAATGCGGTGGGTTTGCAACCAGCTTCGTGGTCTGGTTAGAAGAGAACACGACTTGCAATCATAAGGTCCCTGGTTCGAATCTCAGTGTTCTTTTGGGATTTTTCGAAATTTCTCGGTTTCTTCTTTTTCTCTAATTGAGAGTAAGAGTTCTGGCTTTTTCCAAGATTGTCACTATCAGTCATTGGAAACTTCAACTTCAACATCGGCTGCACTACAGAGATCTGCCATGAGATTCGCCTGACAAATGACGAACCGTTTCGTGAGAGGTAACGTAGAGTGGCACCGGGAGACCTACGAGATCTTCGGGAGCATCTACAACGCTTGGTGGACATTGGGGTAATCACCGAGTCGAAAAGCAAGTATGCCTTACCAATAGTGATTGTTAGAAAGAAGAACGGCCAAATTCGTCTTTGTATTGACTATCGCACCCTGAATGCCAGAACCACCCCTGATCAGTACACAGTTCCGCTGGTACAGGAAGCTCTCGATACCCTGCATGGATGCAGCTGGTTCTCGACATTTCAGCGCCTAATGGAGCGCTGCATGGCTGGTCTCAACATGACCGAAGTTTTAGTCTACATGGACGATATTATCGTCTTTGCATCCAGTGTGGACCAAATGCAGGAACGGCTTGGTAGGGTTCTCGACCGATTAGCTCAGTATGGCCTGAAGGTACCTTGGTCACATTGTCTCGAAAGACGGAGTCCAGACAGACCCAGCCAAGTTGGAAGCTTTGCGAACGTGGCCCCGCCCAGAAAATGTCAGTCAGCTGCGATCCTTTTAAGGATTCGCAGGGTATTATCGCCGATTTATTGAGGGTTTTTCGGCAATAGCCAAACCACTATTCCAGCTGACTGGTGGTGCACCAATGAAATCAGCGACCAACAAGACCGATGGTTTCACCAGGAACCGATTTCCATTAGCGACCAGATGGACGCCGGAATGTGAAGAGGCTTTTCAGACCCTGAAGACCAGACTATGTACAGCCCCGGTTCTAGCCTTCGCAGATATGTCACGTCCTTTTGTTCTCCACATCGATGCCTGCCGTGAAGGCCATCGCAGTCTTAACAAAGCTGAACGAAACTATCCTGCTCACAAGCTCGAGTACCTCGCCCTTAAGTGGTCCGTCACGGACAAATATCGGGACTACTTATATTCAGCGAAGGGCACAAGGGTCTTCACAGACAACAACCCGTTGACATACGTATTGACGTCAGCGAAACTAGACGCCACAGGACACAGATGGCTGGCTGCCCTGACTACATTCGACCTCACTATACATTACCGAGCGGGTCGCACCAATCAAGACGCAGACGCCTTGTCCCGGAGACCAGGTATGGGTTCTCGTGATGGTGCAGAGTTCGACCAACAGGCTCGAATTCGCGATTTGGAAGCACGCCTCAGAGGAGACAATGGGAACGATGACCAGACCCGTGTAGTCGTCAGGAAATTGTTGCAATTCCATCTCAGCATCTGATTAGTCCCAAGGTCGACGAGCGTCCTGTAACAAACCTGGACGGCGACTCTTTGGTATACTGTATGGCAATGAGCGCAGAGGCCGTCCCGACGGAATACTCCAGTACAGGTATTGACCTTAACCAAGGGTTGGATTCTGTTGATTGGAGGGAAGCTCAAGCAGCGGATGAGGACATTGACTTTATCATTCAGTGTGTTCAACAGGGATCAAGGCCCAAAGCTGAATCTAGCTTCTCCCAGGAAAGGAATGCTTTGTGCAGCTAGTTCAGCAGGTTTGTATTGAGAGACGGAGTGCTTCATCGGAGCTCTGTTAGACCCTCTGGATTTCGACTGTTTCAGCTGGTTGTGCCTCGGGAATTCAGGGAACAGGCCACGAAAGGTCTCCACAATGATGTTGGCCACATGGGGATGGAAAGGGCCGTCGCTCTTGCAAGACCCCGATTTTAATGGCCAAAAATGGCAACCCAGATAGAAGAGTGGGTTCGACGCTGTGCGAGGTGTGTGGCTCACAAGACACCTCCCAAAGTTTCAGCTCCCCTTGTAAATATCACAACTGCCTATCCCTTGGAATTGGTGTGCATAGACTTCCTCAAGCTCGAGAAGGATCGTAGTGGTGCTATATATAATATAATCGTTTGCACAGACAATCTAGTTTTATGAATCAAAGTTCGATCGAGAGGTCTCTTATCCAGTCTCGTGTCGAGGTATCAGGGCTGACGAGAGTGAAGAAGGAGCCAGGTGCCTTGTGGGTGGTGCACTCGGTCACCACGTGGTGGACTGTCTGGGACGGATGCCCGCATGTGCAAGCTGCGTCATCTTGCATACCCCAGCGGTGGAGGGTCTCTGCCACTCGAGCAGTGCCGGAGCGAAGACGGTTCAGCCGCACCCATTGCTTGCGTGGAAGGTCAGCACCGGGAGGGAGGGCTGTGCTAGGCGGTGGGCATGCAGACTGTAGGAGAGGGGGACCATTGTTGACACGATCACCCCAAGCCATCTCTGGGTTGTAGTCGTCCGCCAGCACACGAGCAGCATGGCGAGAGAAGGGTCGGCGTGATTTGAGTCGCTGACGGTCTTGGCCGGGTGCAGACACGCGGTGGTGAAATGCAGACACGCGGTTGGTTCTCCTTTGCTGTTGTAGCAAGGGTCATCACGCGGGTTTCGCGCCTGATGTCAGGTGGCGCGATTCCAGAGAGTACTGGCAGGAAGGTTGTGTCCGTTGGCCGCATGCATCCGGTGATAATGCGCATGGTGTTGTTGAGATGCACGTCCAGCTTCTTGGTGTGGCTGCTACGACACCACACAGGCGATGCGTAGTGGTGCTGAATATATCCTTGTCATCACCGATCATTTCTCCCGTTATGCGCAGGTATTTCCAACTCGTGATAAGTCTTCGCGAACAGTGGCGAAACTACTATGGGAGAAATACTTCCAGCACTATGGCTTTCCCGCCAGACTTCACTCTGATCAAGGGCGTGAGTTTGATAATAGACTCATTAAGGAGCTTGTAGGACTTCTTGGCGTGCAGAAAACGAGGACCACACCGTATCATCCTCAGGGAGACCCTCAGCCAGAGAGATTTAACAGGACCTTATTAGGGATGCTGGGTACCTTGCCGAATGAGGACAAGTGGACCTGGAGTAGGTATGTAGGCTCTCTCGTGCATGCCTACAACTGTACGAGGAATGATAGTACGGGGTTTTCCCCGTACTACATAATGTTCGGTAGGGAGGCACGCCTTCCTGTGGACCTCTGTTTCGGTACATCCCCGACGGTGTTTCTAACAGTGATCACTCCAAGTACGTACAGGAACTTCGGCGAAATTTGGAGAGTGCGTACAGAATAGCATCCCAGAGTAGCCGCAGCCAACAAGCGCCGATACGACATGAAAGTCAGAGGGAGTTAACTCCAGAAGGGAGACAGGGTTCTCATTCGGAACGTGGGTCTAAAGGGAACTCACAAGCTTGCCGACAAGTGGGGTAGAGACATTTATGTTGTCATTGGCCGCCGTAATGATGCCATTCCGGTCTACCAGCTTAAACCAGAAGTTGGATCTGGGCCAGTCAAGACTTTGCATCGGAACCGGATACTCCCCATTGGACAGCTGATAGGAGAAATAGTTTCTCTTCCTGCAGCGAAGAAGGCACCAAAGCCCTGCACGAGGTCAGAAAAAGCTGATCCCTCCCAGGTTCCACCTGAGGACTACAACTACAACTCCGACTCTGATGAAATCGAAGTTATCACCATCTGGCCCTCGGGAAGTGAAGTAGACACGAGTTCTGAACCCCAACCACCGACTGTTTTGGAAGAGATTACATCAGATGAACCAGTCACCCCCGTAGAGCAGAGTATTTCAAAAGATACCACTGACTCGGTGGAAGTTCCAGCTTTGAATCCTAATGCCGAGGAATTCAGTCCTCGGCCATCAGAGGTGGCAGAAGCTGATGCACCGTCATCCAGTGATGAGCCCTGTGATGTCTCTATGGCGAATGTCCCTGAGGAGAGTGAACAGGGGAACGACAAACTGCCAAGTGAACTTAGCAGACCGCCTACTTCGGGTGCTCAAGGGAGTTCTAATGAAGCTTGTGTTATCGATGCCCTTTCCGATCCTTCAATGACAGTCCTTGCTCCAGAAGTTTCTGGGGAGCAAGAGCTTGTAATAGTTGACCAGGCGCAAGAGTCCCCACTGACAGATGTGTTGGTAGATGAAGTTTCAGCTAACAGTGATGAAAGCACTGGGGTCTGTCCGGAGAGACCATGCGACTCGGCCGAGCTGGATAATGTACCCCCACTCCAGGAGCCACGATTGCATCAGAAGTTGGCATTCTTGGCCCAGCGTCAGAAACAGAGGATATTACTCAGTCAGAGCCCGCTTCTGACTCAGTCAGCTTCTTTGACTTTTGAGGATAAAGGAGCATTGCGCCAGTCCAGAGTTAGGAGACCACCGCATCGGCTGACTTACGATGCATTGGGTCAGCCTGCTCATACTTCCTCTATTTCGTCTGTCACTTTTGAGAATCTTGTTTCATCACTCCATCAAACTATTTTTGGAACCAAAAAGGGTCGCATCGGGACGATGCAGCACGTCTAGGAGGGGTGAATGTAGCCCAGTACAAACGTTGTCTGGCGCCCTCACTTGGTGAGAGTCAGACAGTTGAAACATTGCATGGAGGCTGCCATTTTGTTTGCAGAATGTTGCGGATAAAACGAACTTGAGATCCCCAAAAAACATACTTTTAGGGGCCCAAATTCATCATCCGTTATTCCCATTATTTAGTTTATTAATCATACCTTATCGGGAGGCGGAAAAGGACCGCTGGCTCTCAGTCTCAGGTTTCATCTTGAGCAAAGCAAGAGACACATTCGACTGAGCCTGATTGATGATGGACGGTCAATCATTTGGACTGTAGTCTACAGTGAGTACTGGACAGTACTTAAGTGACCGATCAACACTGTACCAAGATGAACTTGGATCAGGTGATCAACTACAAGCGGAATTTCTCCCTACAAGAACGATTGCCAAGTGCCTGTATTTCCACCTTGTAGCGGGAGCTGAGCTGAACTTGTAGCGTATTCCAGGATCCATGTGAGCATCCGTGGAGTGGCCGCGTTTTAACCACTGCGAGTCAAGATTGACCGGTGAACTGAACTGAACTGGCCAGAATCGCTATATCCTTAACGTAGATCTACATGTACATTGCTATTTTGTGTGTGTGTTGAGCGCTCATCATCATCATCATCATTTGTTGTTATAAATATAAAACCGTTATTTGCATTGTTGACCTTGCATTACCTTTGACCTTGTAAGAGTAATATAACCCCTAGATTTTCCTAGAGCCAGTAATTGAGTTGTTGTGGAGGAAATCAATGATGGAATTAAAGTGTTAGGTTAAATCTGAGAACTGTTGGGTCTTGGCCGTATTATTAAGTGGGTTACATAAGTATGAAAATTCAAGACGCGTCTAGGGTCACTTTTCTTATCTTGGGACGTTGGTATGGGAATTAGGACGCATTGAACTCGTCTTAACGTGGGGCCAATTTAATGGCGTCATGCTTAGGGTGGTATGGACGGAATTTGGAGTGAAAGGACACACTGAAAACCATGCACGAATTCAAATTTGGCGGAAAGTGTTTTTCTTATTCTTTTACTTTCCGAGTGCATTTCACTCCAAATTCCCTCGACACCGCTTTTTCTTAAAGCAACGCGCGCCAATTTTATATAAGAGAAAAGACTCATTGTGAATCCAGCCGAAACAGCAAAAATAACTAGTAGCACTTGATGGTGAATGGACCAATAAAAACGGGATCCTCGTTTATGAATATGCATGAGGTGCGATAATAAGGCATAGGCCTACCTTCCAAGTCGTGTCCATTGCGTTAATTTTCTTAACAAGTTCTGCAGAATACTCGGGGAAGTCGCGCTGAAGCGGCGAACCAGCCACCAAGACCAGCAGACCAAGGCACCAAACGCCTACCTCAACACCCATGATTCAATCAAGTCTAAAAAAACAAGAGCAAAATATGGCGACCTCCTCCATTGTACACTGTACATACGTCCGACGTTAATATAGATTACACGATTGGAAAACTTTTAAAAGCAGGAATTAACAAAAACATTACATAACTAATGTTGATAAACTGCGTTGTAGAAATTTCAGCCACATGCAGTTGAGCTCAAAATTATTCATACCCTTTGAAAAATCTAACATTTTTCAAATTTCCTCACTTTCACTGTATCCTAGGACAGTTAGTTGCTCAGCATCATTTGCATAACAATAGTGATGTCCAGATTTGCTTTTTTGTGCCTGTTCAAAGCTATTCATATATACCCCTTACAAAATCTCAGCATTTAGGCCATTTTTTTTGATAATGCACCTGCTTTCGACATTCCAGTAATTCCTTTTTGTTGTTAATCAACATTTATCCTGTGTTTGCATAATATTTGAATCATTAACATATCTGTTCAATTAAATTTAAATCAAACAATGTCTTAGAATATATTATTATAGCACTCTGCTTGTAGGCTGTAAAGTGAGGGGAGTTGATGCCTTCATTCCCAGTTTCTGGTTAGCATGGCAAAGAGAAGAGAACGTCAATGGCCACAAAGAAGGAAAAGGCCACAAGGCCCTTTCGAAGCAGTTTAGAGTGCCAGTTTCCACCGTTCAGAGCATAATAAGGAAGTACAAGGAGTTCCACACAGTGAGAAACCTTAAAGGGCGTGGTCGTAAGTGGAAGGTGTCACCTCATCTGGCAAGAACAGTGTGCCAAGAAGCCAGCAACAATCCCCGCATCACCATGAAGGTGAATCTTCTGGTCATCGATTCTGTGGTCAGACGAGAAAAAAATGGAGCTTTTCGGGCACATGCATGGATGTTGGTTATGTCTGGCGAAAGAAAGGGAAAGCGTATAATCCCCCCACCCTCCCAAAAAAACACGGTCCCAACCGTCAAGCATGGAGGTGGTAGCATCATGCTGTGGGGATGCTTCTCGGCAAATGGGACTGGGAATCTCGTCAAAGTGGTTGGGATCATGAAAAAGGAGCAGTACATTAAGATCATCGATGAAAACATCAAGCAGTCCGCTGAGAAACTCCAGCTTGGTCAGCATTGGACCTACCAGCAGGACAACGATACAACCATGTGGATGTTCTGGAGTGGCCGAGCCAAAGCCCGGATCTCAACCCGATCGATAATCTATGGAGGGAACTCAAGACTCGGGTGATGGCAAGGAAGCCTTCCAACCTCAATGACCTTGAGACTTTTGCGAAGGAGGAGTGGACTAAATTTGTTAATAATACTGTAATGCATTTTCTGTGTGTCCGCAACTTTGATATAAAAACGACTGGTAACCCCCGCCCCCCTCCCGCTGAGCGACTTTGTCGGCACTCGCACTGGCAAAAACCCCTCCTTGGAAAAATTCCTGGATCCGCCCCTGGCTGCTGCCAGAGTTTGATGTAAAATCACAGATTTTGTTTACAATGCAGTTTAGCTACAGCATTGTGAAACCGACAATCAGTTTAGAGCTCTTGCGAGTAAACTTACCCCAAATGCAAACTTGGAACTAGAGCTTATGTGCTTCACGAAGCACGGATATCAGCCTAGCTGAAATAGCTTTTATGAAAGGTTTTTCTGACCTTTGAACAATGCAGAAGGTTGAGGAAACATTTGACTGGAAATCAAGATGCTGATCCATATATAGTTTGTTTGAACTGGCACTGCTCCAGTGACCTCGAAAATACCCTCCAGCGGTCGATTTAGACGGGTGCACGTATATGCACTGGTGCATGTGGGCCTACTTTTTGTGTATCTGTGCATGTAAGCATTTGTAGGCCTAATTACGTACCCGTGGTATATTTGCCCACGTTGAACCAACCATACAACCAACTTGTCACAACGCGCGCACCGGATTTGTTGTGCACGCAACGCATGATCGATCGACCAGCTAGACTTGGTGCAAGACGATACTGCGTGATATTTGTCACTGACCGCCGCGCGCTAACCAACATTCACCGACATTCGCCAAGAGAGGGCGCCATACACTGTACTATGAGGACAGGGAACCAGTCTACGTCCGTGCTCTGCAGTATCGTCTTGGGACATTTCCTGAATCCGCTCGGGAAATTCCGAGCGCATTCCAAGCATTGCTCATTATGCCATGCATACCTATGACGTAGCTTATTAACATATTTCAAGCCGAGCGCTGTGAAGTCTGGTACCTGTACGTACGTCTTAATTATCAAACAGGAAAAGCACACGTTATCGCGTCAGACAAGTACAGTCCGTGCTTTATTCGTTTTTAAAAGAAAAAATATGAAAATGTGGCAATGGGGCCAGTTTTTTTCCCAATGAATTCAACGAACTTCGGCTTTGGTTTGTCAGCCCGGCAACCGAAGCCGTTATTTGGCTGAACCCGTACGCTGCAGAAACGTGTCTTTATTATGATTTCACAGACTGCGAAAACCGTACGGCACTCGCTGGCTTAGCTAGCGCTACGCGGACGAGACTGCTATGGGTCGTGTTTTCGAAGAGAAAACATATTTTTTTTTACTACTAAAATCACGTTTCATCGCCAAATTTAAAGATAGTATACATGATTGGTAAACTGTTGCAAATAGTTTTATCCCCCTGTGTGATTGAAGATATGCATGATTAAAACTAACCTGAGCAAAAACCAGCTCCGAACTTCTTCAAATAATGGTCTAACCATGGAGGAAGGAAAGTCTTTCCTTCCTCCATGGTCTAACTTTTGAGAAAACAGTCAAAAAAGGGTTTGCAGTCATTTCGCCCCAAAACCACTTCGCCCTGAACTTTTTCGCCCTGAACCTCGGCCTGTGCACAAAGTGGTTTTGGGGCGAAGTAGCATGTGGGCGATGTAGTGTTTGGACGAAGTGATTTGGGGCGAAATGGCACTCAGGCAAAGTGGTTTGGCGGCGAAATGGCACTTGGGCGAAATGGTCTTGGGGCGAATTGAATTTTCGTCTCATGAGACGAAAACTAATTGTTTTACTAATTTCTCAAAGACTAAAGCACTTCAGACAAAACCATTTCAGGGGAAGTTTTCTACGGTCATCGTGTTTATATTGTGTAAGTTAGGCGTAAATCTGTGAACATTTCTGATTTTCGAAAATTAGTGTCTACAAAAATTTTCTGATTTGTTTTTAAACAAAAGGTCATGCCTATTTGTTTCCGCAAATATCGACGTCTCGCAGCAACTTCGGGAAAATCAAAAGTACAATGATGAAGAAAAATGATTCTCTAGGTACACACAAGTTACAACAGATTTTATAAATACTTTGGTTGCAAAAATTGACCAAGCGGTTGCTGTGTTATGCTTGGTACAGTTCGTCCATTTCTGTGTGGAATATACAGTGAATTTACCACTAAAAATTATGACGCTGGCATGAAAAGGGCAGGCTTTAATTTATGGGCGACAAACGGCACCGGTGCACCCGCAGCACACGTTTATTAGAATACAATTTTAAACAAATAGTATCCCCATGAACAGTAGACAGTTTCACAAATCTGTCTCGCAAACACGAACCTGGACGCGATCGAACTTCTTTTATTTCAGTATATTTAGCAGGCATCGCATTTTCATTATTCCCGGTCCGGCATGCCGGCACACGCAAAATTCTGCAAAATGTGTGAAATGCCGTGCGGCACGCACAGAAACGGTCTCGAAATCGGTCGAAAAATTGCACTTTCTTTAAGAATGTAAGTCATTGTACCCAGCTAAAACCTCGATAGGCTACTCTTGTACCTCAGATGTATTTGTGGCCATTTTGAGGTTACAACAGTTGCTTTTTGGGGGCGTGTGTGGATCGGGAATTCCACCGCGGGGCGCGGGCCGCGCCAGGTATGTCTATAGCTCGGCAGCGGACAATCTGAGCCGTTCTTTTAAATTTTACGTTTATGATTCTCCCCAATTTGTAACACGCTTGATTCGGGTATAACGTATATACAAGTGGCTTTTTTTTTTGGAGGATATATGGGACCATGATTTAGTAGGAAGGAAATAACCCCAGCTGTGCAGGCACAGAAAGTTGCCAGGCTGGCATGCTCATTATGTGGAACTCTGTTGACCTCTATAATGCATATGTATAAGCTTAGGTTAGAGGTCACACAGTGTCACATACCAACGTTCGACAAATGTCCCAAGACGATACTGGAGACTGGTGTGTATGGCGCCCTCTCTTGGCGATTGTCGGTGAGTGTTGGTTATCGCGCGGCGGTCAGTGACAAATATCACGCAGTATCGTCTTGCACCAAGACTATCGACCAGCATGTACGTAAGAATGTACCGATATATGCCGCTGTGTGCGTAGACGCGAGTGTGGCCGTTTTCTAAACACTTCCTTAAGTTCCTCCTTCTATACGTTCCGAGCAATACAGCGCGTGAGCGCGTAGCATAAAAACGACCAGGAAAAAGACTAGGGGTATCGCAATTGAGCAATAGACTACTAAAGTGTGACGTCGGTTGCCATGGTTTTTGGGTCTAAACATTCGCTGGTAATCTGAAACGTCCATTGGTATAGAGCAGGGAAACAGTTCACTGGTTTTAGTGTAGACCCAAAAACCATGGCAACACACAAAGGGTGACGTTTTCACTTTAGAAGTCTATTGGATATACCCCTCTAGGCCACCGCTGTATGTTGTGCATGGTATGGATACATGTACAAACACGTGCATGACTTGTATTACCATACTGTGTGTAGCGATCGCTGAGGATCATGAATGCGCTGTATTCATACGTAAATTTGCGCGCGATACAGGTACATGTACATGTATTGTGGATCACCCGATAGTGATTTCTAAAACCAGGTATAAGGGTATCACACTTTTGAATTTTATTTTGTCATTGATGAAATAAACAAACAGTGAGTTCCAATAGTAACTGGAAATAAAAAATGCATTTTTTGTTATTCTGTTTTGTGTAAGTTCTTTGCATGTAACTTTTTTAGTCTACATGCACCAGTGCATGTAAGTCGACCGCTGATACCCTATTTATTTATTTATATCTGATATTTAATCAGGGTGACTCGTTCACATTAATGTGGTCTCCCACGAGGCCCTGAATGTAAAAACAATACTATAAAACAATTAAAGTAACATAAGATTCATTAAAAATTAGAAATATTAATAAAATAATAATAAACAGGCAAGCGGTTTTAGTTAAATTTAGTTTAAATAAATAAAACAATGCTTTAAAACAAACATAAAATAATCAACGAAAATATACACAAATGACAGAAAAAGTAAAAATGGAAATCACACGAGAATAAAGAAACCCTGGATAAAACATATAGTATCAATTAACAAACAAATAGATGGACGGGTTAACTGACAACAGACTGACCAATAGTCAAACGCACAGAGGGAGGGATGGACAAATATACCAAACGGACAGACATACAAACAGATGGTACGACGAGCAGACGGACAAGCATATACGGATAGGATGACAATTTAATAAAATGGATAAAATATATACGTGTAGTAATAATACAGTTATAAATACTATACAGAGATGAACTAAAACAATTATACCTAACATGTAAATTAAACAAGGGTATCTTTTAGTACTGACTTGAAAGAGCTAATTGATGCTGCCGATCTGATGTTTTGGGGAAGATTATTCCAGACAATTGCCCCGGCGACAAAAGGGCTGTGCTTTAAGCATTCTGTTTTGTATTTAGGAATAAATAATGTGTCTTTAGTCGCCTGTCTGGTAGTGTGATGGTGCAGATCGGATATTTTAAGGATTTCGGCTGTAAGATAAGAAGGAGTAAGATTGTTTATACACTTGTACATAAGTACTGCTCGCAGATATTGAAATCGTGTCTGTAGCGGCATCCAGCCTAATGTATTAAACATCTCTTTAGAGGGAGTGTCGTAACCTTTACTTAGAATTAATCGGGCAGCACGTTTTTGAAGTTTTAATAACTTTTCTGTATGTATATTGAATCTTTCTGCCCATATTTGCGAGCAGTAATCAAAGTGTGGCAAGATAAAGGCATTATAAAGTAATTTAATGGAATCTGTTGGCAAGTACGGCTTTACTCGTCGGATAATTCCAAGTTTGGTCTGTACAATACTCACAACTTTGTCTATCTGATCTGCCCATTTCAACTCATCATCAATAATCACCCCTAAACATTTGGTTTTATAAACTCTTTCAAGAACAGTACCATTTACCTCTACTTTAAAATTAGTGTCTTTGGTTTTGGATCTAGATCCCATGAGCATAACGTTAGTTTTATCATAATTTAGAACAAGCCGATGTTTATTCAACCAGTTCGATATGGAAATCAAAGCAGCGGATAATTTATTTTCAATATCTGTAGGAGTCCTGCCATTCACTGTCAGAGTTGTATCATCGGCATACATATCTACAATACCGTCATTGACTGAAAAAGGCATAGAGTTGACGTAAATTGAAAATAAAAGTGGACCCAAAATTGAACCTTGTGGAACACCACTAACAATTTTCTGTGGTTTAGAATAACCTTTGTGAATATATACTCGTTGTGTGCGGCCTGACAGGTAGCTTGAAAACCACTTCATGGTACTTGCCGAACAACCTACTGAGCTCAATTTAGCTAGAAGAATTTCGTGGTTAATTGTGTCAAAAGCCTTTCTAAGGTCAATGAAAGCCACTCCTGTCAGGTCGCCACGTTCTACATTTCTGCTCCACTGATTGACTAATTTGGCGAGAATGGTAGTTGTTGAATGCAATGGACGAAATCCCGATTGATTTGGGTGCAAAAGGTCGTGTTCATTAATAAACTCATATAATTGTTCATTAACAGCTCGCTCCAAGATCTTACTTACAATTGGCAATACAGAAATAGGACGGTAATTACTCATGTCCGAAGTATTGCCGGACTTAAAAATCGGTATTACCTTTGCACTCTTCAGTCCCTCGGGTACATATCCTTGCATTAAAGACATGTTTATTATATTAGTTAAAGAGTGAAGGATTACCGGGCAAGCAATTTTTATCAAGCGACAGCTGAGCTGATCATTTCCCGTAGCTTTGCTTACACTCATATTAGTGATAGTTTTCGCAACAAAGTCACACGAGACTAGTTTCAAATCAAAGACGAGGCCATTGCTACAAGTAGGCTCAATTGGAGTGGTAACGGGCAGATCTTTTGTGACGTTTTCTGCGCATGTCACAAAGTAATTATTGAATGCGTCAGCGATTTGATTAGCCTCAGTGCAGTCTGATCCATTGATCGTAATCGAACTAGGGAGGACACGCTCTTGTTTTGGAGTTATTTCCTTGAGAAGACTCCAGATCTTTTTGCTATTGCCAGCATTATCACGGATCGAACCACAGTAATAGTCTGCCTTTTGTTTTTGCATCATGTGTGTCACTTTATTGCGTAAGCATTTATATTCGTTCCATAGATTCTCATTATTATGTTTAACAGCAGCTTTATGGATATGATCACGCTCCTTCATTAGCTTTACAATATCGTTAGTGATCCAGGGACAGGCGTTATGTCTAATTTTCTTTTTTAAAAGGGGAACATGGATGTTGACAATTTCCATAAAAACGTCGATCCATGTTTGCCATGCCAATTCAATGTCAACGGAATTAATGATAGCATCCCACGGTATATTTTCTAGATCGCGAAGAAAACAATCGACGTTCATGTTCTTAAAGGCTCTGTACTCAATATAGTCGTGACTCTGTCGAGTAGAGGGTTTAGAATTAAAACAACGAACTGAGTAAATTAAAAAGTGATCACTTATACCAGTACAAAACACACCACTATCAATAAAAACATCGGGGTTGTTTACAAATATGAGATCTATCATTGTTTGCGTGTGTTTGGTGACCCTTGTTGGTAATCTAATCATCTGTGTAAATCCATACAAAGATGTATAAAACTTTAAGTTATCGCCATTACTATTTAAAACACCATAATTAAAATCACAATTAAAATCTCCTAATAAAATACACTCCTTGTTTTCAGTGGAAGCAGCTGCAAGAACTTCATCAAACTTATCAAAAAAGTCAGAACCGGCACTGGGTGGTCTGTAAAAAGCACCAATTAGAAGGGAGGATTTATACTTGTTGTATTTTACTTCAATCCACACACTTTCTAAACTATCAGACTCAAGATTGTTTCGCCTAGAAAATTTAAGATCATTTGAGACATAGATGGCTACACCGCCACCATGTCTGGTTCTGTCCTTTCTTAAAAGAGAAAACCCGTCAATACTTATCTCTTCGTTCGAAATGCTAGAATCACACAATGTTTCATTTAGACATAACACATCAAAAGGCTTGTATTTCAGTAAAAGACGAAGTTCATCTATTTTGCTGACGAGGCTATGTATATTAATATGACCAAATTTAAACCCTTTAGTTTTAATTGGAGGGACACTGCCATCAATCAGGTCGCCGTAACAACAATGCATATCTTGAGTCGAACTGTTCAAGAGCGACCTTTCGGGACCATTTTGCGCGGTTTGTTCAGTGACTGACGATTCTTGCTCTGGTATCTCAGCCACTCGGTTTCCTGAGTTGGTAATGGCTGGTGACGTGTCATGGGCCAAGCTTGCTGCGCCTGGTGATTCGGGATCACGTGCCTTTTGCGTGTTTTCCAGTCCTCGTAATGGAAATCCCGCTGGATGGGTTCAGGGACGTGGCCGTTTGCTCCTGGTCTGGTGCTGGCAACTTGGGCATAGGTGGGCGGAGGCTGGCCATCCCACTGTTGCTGAACAAACGAAGGCTTGTATGGTTGATGTTGGTGTTCATAGTCAGCCGCAGGCACTGTTGGGGAGAGGAGTGGAGGTGCACCGCGAAGATGTCTGATGAGATTTCGGGCAAAGACTATTATGCCAGCACGGTTGAGATGTACCCCATCAGATGCCAATAATCGTTGGTTGATGTTGTCGTTATTGATAAATCTCCAGTTGTGATTGCTGCAGACTTTTTGGATGATTTTATTGGTAGAAACTATTTTGTGGTGCTCCTTTTGGCTTTCCGGGTTCCTGTGTATTATAAAGTGACCTTCGACGATGTCCGGAAATTGGACCACTAAAACTGACCATTGGCCAATGACTTTCAGTAGGGTACCATCGATTTCAACATAGATTCCAAAAATACCAACATTGGTCAGTTTCGACAAAGTTTACAATTTCGGCCAAAATTGACCAGTGTTCAGTTTTGTCGGTTTGGTATTTTTGAGCTCGCCATTGAACGTAGATTCCAAAAATACCACCCAAAGTCCATTTGGACTAAGTTGAAAATTTCGGCTACTGCTGACCACTGACCACCAACTCAAATAATTGCGCTTCCTCGCTGACCCCGAAAATTACCTTCATGTTGCAATACGACCAAGTTTAAAATTTCGGCCACTGGACTGACCAATGACCTTTAGAACTCTTAAGAAGCATTTTGTATAAGATGGGACTCGGATCAACGAAGATCCTGTCCAAATTTGGCTGAAAACGACAAAGGATTTTGGCAAATATTGGCACATAGGCAGATAGCATTTTGGTCATTCCAAAGAAAATGACCCGACCTTAGGTAGCCGATGGCCAAATTCTGTGAACAACCCATATGTAGCTTGGTCCAAAGATGTTACTGACCACATTTGACATTAATTGGGTCAAGACTGTGGAAGAAGAAGCATTTTATATGTTTGAAGAAAATGACCAGTAGTGACCAGTAGGTGACCATTGACCTCACGTGGTGGTCACTCAAGATAGGACTCCGGTCAAGGAAGACTCTGTCCAAATCTGGTTGAAATCGGCCACCGCGTTTGGCAGTTATTAGCAGATATGTGATGTCACGTGACCGTTTGCCCGAAGAAAGAAAGAAAGAAATAATTTAGAAAGAAAGGAATCTGACGATCACAATATAACAGCGTGTAGCCTTGTCCAAGGGCTATGATATTGTGTGAATCCGTGAAGAATTAGCATGTATGCTATGCAGCGAAAGTGCGCCATCGCGCGGTGAATTGTAGCCAACTGCAAAAGTCTGGTTACCGAAATATCTTGGTCTGAATCCTGACTTCTCGGGCGAGGCTGTATCATAGCCTTGTTCTTTCTGCTGCGCACGGCTGATATAAATATTGCTTCATTGAATGGTGTGACAAAGGGCAGGTTTGTTGGTTGCTTTTGTCCCGTGGTGCCTCACATAGATATGGGCGGCCATAAGGGCCAAAATTAATAAAATCTTCACAAAGGACAAACCAACAGCAAAAGGACAAAATGGCAAGAGTACAAATTTACAGAAAGACAAAATTACAATCAAACAAAGAACAAAGCCACAAGAGGACAAATTTACGAAAAGACAAACTCCAAATCAAAGGACAAAACGGCAAGAGGACAAATTTACAAAAAGACATAGTAAAAATCAAACAAAAGACACATCGACATAAGGACAAAGTTACAAAAAGACATAGTAAAAATCAAACAAAGGACAAATCGACAAAAGGACAAAGGACAAATCAAACAGGACAAAACGACAAAAAGGGTCGTTTTCACAAAAGGACGCCCTCACACGCAAAGGACGTTTTTACAAAAGGACGTCAACACACACGCAAAGGTCGTTTCCACAAGAGGACGTCAACACACACACGCAAAGGTCGTTTTCACAAGAGGACGTCCACAAACACGCAAAGAACGTTTTCACAAAAGGACAAACTTTTGATAACTTAACTATTGTCGAACGCTCAGATGTCCGCTACTAGCCCACGCATGTCCGTGGGTATAACACAGAGTACTGCGCACGTGCAAACTTTTAACAGCCGTAGGCGTTTTACATTTGGCGCGGTTTTTGGTGTCGATCAAAGAGTATATATATGGGTGTTATCCTACGCAATGTTTGGCAAAAATAAGCAACAAACAACCAGTAAAAATATGCAGAATGACTTTTGAAGACCTACTTTAAATAATTCCATGGCAAACAAGTCTTTAAAAAGGCAGATATGTCTCAGAGTGCTCACTTTGATTTGTTAAAAATTTTTTTGGAAAACATACTTGACACTGTGTCTTATTGCTCGCAAAATATTATCAGTTAGATTTTAATGACTATCCTGTGTGAACTGTTATTTTTACTTTTTGCAGTGCATACTACTTGCAGTAACCCCATGGTAACCCATAGATCCATGTACATTACTGCAACTTTTAACGGTTGATTTTGCTGCATATTTAATGAAGGTCACATTCCTAAGCCACTGCCCATACTCAGAGAGGCTGGGACCTTTTTATAGCTCCATGTTGGGACTGACCTATAATTGTATTGCCCAGGCAACAATTAAGTATCTGTGGTTTCTGGCCAAGACTTTTATAGACTTGCGCCAGTCTCTTGTTTATTTCAGAGCCACGCTGTATTATGCATGTACACTGTATACCAGTATATAGTACTGCACTCTCAGCAACACTATTATGTATTGTGGATCAGTGCAAGTCTATTCAGGCACTACAGTCATGGAGGCACCTTAGACTCGTTCCCGTCCACATATTCCACACAGGAGAATATAAGGACAGCTAAAGGGCGCTTCATCTTGATCTGTAATTGGTCGTCTTTGCGCGTGCGCATTGAGTTTTTTAATATTTAAAAATTGGCCAAGCCCTTTGCTTTAGGCGATGTACTTTATTTACATAATTTGATACGTTCGACACGTACGGTCAAGTTACAAATGTCAATGCAAAATCTGCGCACTTACTATATTTTCACAATAAGCGAACCAATCTATAGGGATCGGGAACCAATCTAGGAGGCACCTATGTAGCTCCATGATGATATGTACTTGTTGCACTTATCAATGGTTAGTCTGGTACCCGGACCAAAAATCTTTTGACTAGACTGAATTTAAGGTCCGGCAGCCGCCAATTTCGCCATTTTAAAACAGGAGGAATTCCTCCTTTTTCCGAAGGTTCCCGAAGTTACCCGAATGCACGTCCGGTCGTCCGGACGTTACCGTTAATCGTCGGGTACACTTCGTCATTGTTTCGAGAATTTGAATTGACGTCGCGTGCATAACTGTACGTGCGTGTAGGTGCGTGTGTATTTATGGTGATGCCACGGATTTAAAATTAGTACACAGTGGCTGTCAGTCGCTATAGTTACGGGATTGCAACAGCAGATTAAAAGTAATGTACTATATAGTACATTATGGAGCTCGATCACTGGTATGGGTGATGCAGACAAGGTTTAAATTTTCGTTTTGATGCTAGCCTACATGTATATTAAAATAAGCATATTTAATATTTTAAGGTTAATATATTAAATTTGTATTGGTCAAATATGTAATAACCCCTTTCAAATTGTTGTACACTCATGCCATATATAGCGCGCAGCGCGCTTTGAAAATTAACGGTTATGTGCTTCTAAAAATAAATGCATGACGTAATGCTTAAAGTGCTATTTTAAACACCACAGTAGCCGGTCCTCATATTCAGTCGTTGTATGTGGAATATGTGGAGCGGGAACCAGTCTAATCAATGGTATACAGTTTTGCATGTGTTTTGTTTAGTGCGATGTTTACCATCGCATACACTTATTTAAGTTCTAAAAGAATGAAATTAACTCGAATCTGTCAAAGTGCATAAAGTTGTACTGACGGTTAAACTCTCATGTGAATTCCTGCTTTTAATTACTATTAGTTACTGCGATTTGTTTTTGACATTGGTATTTCCCTTTATTATAAATACTGCTTGCATAGTATGTTGAAATGGTGATCAGCCAAAATTAAGGTGGATATGTCTGGGATAAATGTGGAACAAGTACGTCACGGTCATGGAGCTATAGGTGCCTCCATGACTGTAGTGCCTGAATAGACTTGCACTGATCCACAATACATTATAGTGTTGCTGAGAGTCAGTACTATATACTGGTATACAGTGTACATGCATAATACAGCGTGGCTCTGAAATAAACAAGAGACTGGCGCGCAAGTCTATAAAAGTCTTGGCCAGAAACCACAATACAAATATAGGTCAGTCCCAACATGGAGCTATAAAAAGGTCCCAGCCTCTCTGAGTATGGGCAGTGGCTTAGGAATGTGACCTTCATTAAATATGCAGCAAAATCAACAGTTAAAAGTTGCAGTAATGTACATGGATCTATGGGTTACCATGGGGTTACTGCAAGAGTATGCACTGCAAAAAGTAAAAATAACAGTTCACACAGGATAGTCATTAAAATCTAACTGATAATATTTTGCGAGCAATAAGACACAGTGTCAAGTATGTTTTCCAAAAAATATTTTTAACAAATCAAAGTGAGCACTCTGAGACATATCTGCCTTTTTAAAGACTTGTTTGCCATGGAATTATTTTACTGGTTGTTTGTTGCTTATTTTTGCCAAACATTGCGTAGGATAACACCCATATATATACTCTTTGATCGACACCAAAAACCGCGCCAAATGTAAAACGCCTACGGCTGTTAAAAGTTTGCACGTGAGTGCGCAGTACTCTGTGTTATACCCACGGACATGCGTGGGCTAGTAGCGGACATCTGAACAAGCGCCCCCAGCGTTCGACAATAGTTAAGTTATCAAAAGTTTGTCCTTTTGTGAAAACGTTCTTTGCGTGTTTGTGGACGTCCTCTTGTGAAAACGACCTTTGCGTGTGTGTGTTGACGTCACAGAGCTATATATAGGAACTAGAGTGAGCACTTATCACGTGACCCCGTGCCCTCAAGGGTGCGTGGACGCCATTTTGTTAGTGGGCAAAAAGTACGTGCTAATGTATTGACGACATGCGTATTTTCAGCTTTAATTTTATTTTAAGATTATGCTTTCAGCGATAGGGGTGCAGAAAGATGTGGTTGCTAACTACAATCATCCTGACTGTCGGATCATTGTCCCATGTTTATATTTTACTTTAAAAGATTGAAACTTTAGTTAGGCCAAACACTTTTCTTTCCCCATGGGCCAAACAACATTCAAAATCGTCGCCCGGGTACTGTACAAGATTTGGGGAGTTGATCATAATTTTTTTTAATGACTTATCTAGCATTAGAATGTGCAGATTTGATGGAAAAACTCGAAATTTGGAGTGGGAAAGTTTAAGATTTTGTGAGGAAACACTGGATTTTTTTTCAGCCTGCCTCATCTATTTTGCACACAAGGTCTGAAGCCACGATCAACTTCCTAGTTCTTTCCTGCTACGTCCCCCACTGCTTTTTGCGTGTGTAGGTAGAGCATTCGGGTATACTAGTACCTCAGCCATTAACTTGGGGGAAAGTAACACCCGTTTCATACAGGCGCACGATCGTTCCGATTAAAATTTTGTTTCAGACAGGCGTCGGTATGCGAGCCGCGCGCACACTTAAGATCGACGTCTGAAACCAAGTCGCTGTTCAGTCGTTCGATCTTTCGACTTCTGGCGAACCAAGTCGCTCCAAATTGTTTCATACGTCGAACTTAATTCAAATTTCTGGGATAATTTAGTTCAGCGCGACTGTAAGGTGCAGGATTTCCCGGTGAAACCGACTGCCTAAGGGAAAAACTACCGTTCTACCGTTCACCATGCATTAAGTACATAGCATAACCTAGCGTTTTCAAGAGAAAAACTGTATTTTTTTCATTTCTAAAATCACGTTTCTAACAAAATTCGCACTTTTTGTGACATTATTATGTCATAATTAGTGGCAGAGGTGTACGTTACTTATACCTGCCTAGGTACAATAGAAAAAGCTCACTCATGACTGGCGTTAAACAGCCAATAAATCATTTAAAAGCCCATTTATAGCTGCCGCGCCGTTGACTGCAGTGGATACATCCGGGTATTTATCAATCATTTTGACCACTAACAAAATGGCGGACGCGGTCCCAGGGCGGCACGCCCGGGTACCGCGCACAGGCACGGGGTCACGTGATAAGTGCGCACTCTAGTTCTTATATATAGCTCCATGGTTGACGTCCTCTTGTGGAAACGACCTTTGCGTGTGTGTTGACGTCCTTTTGTAAAAACGTCCTTTGCGTGTGAGGGCGTCCTTTTGTGAAAACGACCCTTTTTGTCGTTTTGTCCCGTTTGATTTGTCCTTTTGTCGATTTGTCCTTTGTTTGATTTTTACTATGTCTTTTTGTAATTTTGTCCTTATGTCGATTTGTCTTTTGTTTGATTTTTACTGTCTTTTTGTAACTTTGTCCTTTTGTCGATTTGTCTTTTGTTTGATTTTTACTATGTCTTTTTGTAAATTTGTCCTCTTGCCGTTTTGTCCTTTGATTTGGAGTTTGTCTTTTCGTAAATTTGTCCTCTTGTGGCTTTGTTCTTTGTTTGATTGCAATTTTGTCTTTCTGTAAATTTGTACTCTTGCCATTTTGTCCTTTTGCTGTTGGTTTGTCCTTTGTGAAGATTTTATTAATTTTGGCCCTTATGGCCGCCCATACATAGACACCATTAACCCCGAGGGCATGGTTCAAGAATTACCACTTGACTATGCGACTTATAGACAATACTCGATCTTATCAGGCTGCTCTATTTTATTTTAGTGTAAATCTGAAGAAAATGAAACGAAAAGTTATCGTGCTCGTTTCGCTTCTTTTCAAGACCGCCGTTCTGTTTCATTATGGTTCCGATTTTTCAAGGAATAAAATTCTTCAAAATTTGAAAGATTCTACTTGTAACCTATTTGTGACGTGCCCCCGATAATAGGTTGAAAAAACTGTTAAGCGGTATCTCCACGTGTGATTGAGGATGTGTATGATAATTATAGACAGCCGACGTGTGACGTCGGTTTTTGTCATGGCAATTGGCTCTAAACTATCATGGCCGTCGGAAAAAGTACCATTGCAAAGCACAGGGACACGGTTCAGTGATTTGTAGTTTAGAGCCAATTAACAAAAGATGACATATTCACTTCGGCAGTCTAAAACGGGGTGGTTGAAAATACAGGTTGGTTGAAACCTGCAGTTACCTTTTTCAGAAAGAAAAAAAAGAAGACATGTAATCGTATTGTGGGGACTGGGGAGACGAATTTACATGCATTTTTGTATCCGATGTGCAGGACTTGGAAATATGGAAAACACGACCTTTTGTCACACAATGTAACTGACTATTGCTAAACTGTACACTGTATGCTGCCCAAACGCCCAACTTTACATATTTTCTGCACATGGGTGTATAGTGATGTGAACTCCTATAAATACCTATAATAATGATGAACAGTTTATATGATAAGAGAACTATTGTTGCAATTACCCGTTTAATACATTTTAGGCCCAAACCAAACCTTTGCTTGGCTTTTACTGCATAGCACATGTCCTTAATGTGTATGTATGTATTTATTGATGTTGCAGCGTTTTTGTTTTGTTTTGTTTATCTTCAATTGTGTACAAATCACTGACGAATGGACTAAATAACGAGATTTGTAATCCAAGATAACATCTCGTGCTGATTTCTTTTTGGGCGACAGACACCATGAGATCGAAGACTACGCCTCATTCTCATCAATTTGAGGGTCTTGTCGGAGCCGTGGACTAATAGACCTTTATCACGGTGCGTCCATCTTTGTCTTGTTCCCCATAGTACGTGTTGGGTACGATCAGTGCGTCTGCGCGATAATGCGTGTATCTCCCATTATGAATCACTGTCCAAGCAGCGCGCTCTCTTGATCGCGCAACGCCTGTGTCATTGTGATGCACACAATGAACAATTTCATAACGGGACCAAACTATTTTTTTCTGCAAGCCTCGCTTTGGTTACGTTCATTTTAATAGGAGAAAGGGGAAGATGGCCGCACCGTGATAAAGGTCTTATGGACCGCAGTGTAGAGCTGGAAATGCCAATAGTGTATAACCCTAAGGTCATTAAACGATATCAAAATTATGCAGCGAAAGTGCGCCATCGCGCGGTGAATTGTAGCCAACTGCAAAAGTCTGGTTACCGAAATATCTTGGTCTGAATCATGACTTCTCGGGCGAGGCTGTATCATAGCCTTGTTCTAGACTGGTTCCCGTCCACATATTCCACACAGGAGAATATAAGGACAGGTAAAGGGCGCTTCATCTTGATCTGTAATTGGTCGTCTTTGCGCGTGCGCATTGTGTATTTTATATTTAAAAATTGGCCAAGCCCTTTGCTTCAGGCAATGTACTTTATTTACATAATTGGATATGTTCGACACGCACGGCCAAGTTACAAATGTCAATGCAAAATCTGCGCACTTACTAAAAAAATTTTTTTAATAATAACCACGTGACGGGCAGAATTCTGCCCGTCATGGCTGCCCTTTACCGATCCCTATATTTTCGCAATAAGCGAACCAATCTATAGGGATCGGGAACCAATCTAAGCCTTGTTCTTATTGTATTCGATTTGTTATGTGTTTCTTTATATCTGCGTTCGAAATCCGACGCAATTACTTATGCGAAACCCGAGTGCTTATAAATATTCATATCTTACACAACATCCAATCAGAGCTCACTACTCGGCTCAAATGGTGCGTGCATAAACGTTTGTACGTCGTACGTACGTACATGTGTAGTGTACAGTATGTAGGCCTGTCTGATGCAATTATGGCGACATCACACGTAGTGTTACAACTGAGGAAATCAACGGTAGTTTGAATTATGCAGCCTACAAATTGCAAATTGATGACTTTCACGAAGACCAGAAGATATCCCTCACATATTTTCTGTAAAGGTATGACGTGTTTGTGAACTTACCAACTGGGTATAGGCTACGTACGGAAAATCTGCTA
Source organism: Henricia sp. BOLD:AAB3569 (assembly GCA_037783545.1). Classification (NCBI taxonomy): domain Eukaryota; kingdom Metazoa; phylum Echinodermata; class Asteroidea; order Spinulosida; family Echinasteridae; genus Henricia; species Henricia sp. BOLD:AAB3569. The sequence continues at coordinate 13,367 of JBBELK010001488.1, read as the reverse complement.
TTTTTCAAACGGCACCGTATTGTTCTGTCAAAACAACCGCGTTAACCAATGAGCATTTACGCTCGGTGCTCTCTTTGAAAAATTAGCATAAAGAGTCCCCGCCCATAAAACACATCGAATACAGAAAGAACAAGGCTATGATACAGCCTCGCCCGAGAAGTCAGGATTCAGACCAATATATTTCGGTAACCAGACTATTTTGCAGTTGGCTACAATTCACCGCGCGATGGCGCACTTTCGCTGCATAGCATACATGCAAATTCTTTACGGATTCACACAATAGACTATGTAAGTCTCGCGGCAAAGGTCAAATCTGAGCTTCCGGGCACAACACGACTAAAACGCCTATTCCTATAACACGGGCGAGATTTAGTTTTTTGTGTATAAAATGTTCTGTCCAATCTTAAGTATACAACCGACCCGAAAGTGATTCGAGTAACTAAAATGTTTCTTTACAATATATAATACATGCATAATTATCTCTAAAAACGATCAAAAATTTATTAAAATTTCGTGACCTGAATAAATTTCTCTGCTAGCATATTCTTCATCCAATTTGGAATGGATGACCCAAGTGTGGATTCATGTGAAAATGAATGCTTCGAACTTGGGCACTCTAAAAAAAAAGTCTGCAAGCTCTACTTTTGGTAGATGGCGTTTCGCCTATCGCTAGCGAGGTCTGTATGTACACTGTAGGCCTACGTACGTCGGATGCTGTGCGTGTTGCATATCTTTTGCTGCATGTAGTTTACGATCTTCAAAGATTGACTTGTCGGCTCAGAAAAGATCGTGAATTTTTACATTTCGATTGCTTATTTTTGATTATATACCCCACTTCATCAATTGGAATGCAAGATTTTATTTAGAGATACGCGTTTTGGGCCGTCTGAGTTTACAAAAATCTGCGTAAACAAAATAATCCAAGAATTTCGCTCGCGACGTGCGTTGAAGAGATAGGGTCTTGTGCCCGGAAATAACAGTGGTCTCGCGCGGTCTCGTACGTTCGCGAGGTCAACTTACATAGTCTATATCATAGCCCTTGGACAAGGCTAACCAGCGTGCTGCGCACGGCTGATATAAATATTGCTTCATTGAATGGTGTCACAAAGGGCAGGTTTGTTGGTTGCTTTTGTCCCGTGGTGCTTCACATAGACACTCATTAACCCCGAGGGCATGGTTCAAGAATTACCACTTGACTATGCGACGTATAAACAATACTCGATCTTATCAGGCTGCTCTATTTTATTTTAGTGTAAATCTGAAGAAAAAGAAACGAAAAGTTATCGTGCTCGTTTCGCTTCTTTTCAAGACCGCCGTTCTGTTTCATTATGGTTCCGATTTTTCAAGGAATAAAATTCTTCAAAATTTGAAAGATTCTACTTGTAACCTATTTGTGACGTGCCCCCGATATTTCGTTAAGGTCCGCGAGGACAATAGGTTGAAACAACTGTTAAGCGGTATCTCCACGTGTGATTGAGGATGTGTATGATAATAGACAGCCGATGTGTGACGTCGGTTTTTGTCATGGCAATTGGCTCTAAACTATCATGGCCGTCGGAAAAAGTACCATTGCAAAGCACAGGGACACGGTTCAGTGATTTGTAGTTTATAGCCAATTCCCTATAGGCAACTAACAAAAGATGACATATTCACTTCGGCAGTCTAAAATACAGGTTGGTTGAAACCTGCAGTTACCTTTTTCAGAAAAAAAAAAAAAAAAAGACATGTAATCGTATTGTGGGGACTGGGGAGACGAATTTACATGCATTTTTGTATCCGATGTGCAGGACTTGGAAATATGGAAAACAAGACCTTTTGTCACACAATGTAACTGACTATTGCTAAACTGTATACACTGTATGCTGCCCAAACGCCCAACTTTACATATTTTCTGCACATGGGTGTATAGTGATGTGAACTCCTATAAATACCTACAATAATGATGAACAGTTTATATGATAAGAGAACTATTGTTGCAATTACCCGTTTAATACATTTTAGGCCCAAACCAAACCTTTGCTTGGTTTTTACTGCATAGCACATGTCCTTAATGTGTATGTATGTATGTATTTATTGATGTTGCAGCGTTTTTGTTTTGTTTTGTTTATCTTCAATTGTGTATCAAGTTGGTGATGTGTCTGTTGTCTGTTGTGTATACAGTTAAGTTCAGACACTTTGCTGGCTTGATCATTACATTGAGGGCGCTAATAATCGTCTGTTACCTATCAGGAATCCGTGCACATTATGTAACAAGCTTCGGGAAACACGACTACTCGTAGCAGACGAAATATTTCCCGTCGTCTGCTAAAAATGAGGCATTATATTAAACGAAACAGACATTTTATTTTCACATTTTGGGAATTTTGTTCATAGTTATAGTGGTCAAACAACTGCCCTACTGTTATTTCTTCTTGTAAATTGGTTTGTAATAATTGTTAATTTTTGCTTGTGTGGATAAAATAGCACAGTGTTGTGTAGAAAAATTATATAATAATTATGGAGATGGTGACAAGGTCCATGCCAAAAACAACAAAGGAAATATATCTTAGATTTTTTCACTTTAATTTTTTTTGTTAAAACACAATTGACAATGCATTCTGTCAATATGGATGCAATGCACGGCGTTTGGTTTGGTGTAAGAATAGAATCACTCATGCGAACATACTGCATCCTGGTGCTCCAGGACCATATGCAGCACGATATGTGGCAGAGGGCATCCCCCCTACCACACTGCAAAAAATGCAGTGTTAAATTTCTAACACCAAGGTTTTTTAATTCTTTGGGTGTTACATTTGTGTCAAACAAATACCAGTGTAATAGATTAACAGCAGAAAAATTGGTGTAGAATTTGCATGGTGTTAAACTTGATAAACTGCGCATGATCACAATGCATGACGCTTAGTATTCTAATCCCATAGGTTGATCTCGAGACAATTATGGGATGTCGGTCACGTGTTCACTGCCAAAAAAATGTTTTGGTGTTAAAAAATAATGCTAAGAGAGCATGCGCGGAAATCCAGCTATTTGATTGGCTACAGGCGTTTCTGATCATTTTACCGCGTTTGAGCATACAAACCCGTAATCACTACGTTGTACTTATGGCTAGACTATCTGAATTTGTTATCTTCTATGATATCATCATTACTCCTTAAGGGGATGTGAGGAAATCATTAACAAACATGATGAAAGTAATGGAATTTTGCCAATTTCATTACTGTTCCACCACGAATATTTTAACACCAAATGCTGGTGTTAATTTACACCATGGGTGTTAAATTAAAAACCAGAGGTTTTGCAGTGCGTGTTTTATTTTAAAGTGGTTCTCCCTTTTTACACCAATTGGTGTCGGCTTCTAATTCTGTAAGAATAAATCAACTGTAGGTGTTACAATTTGATTAAACATTCAGGTGTCAATTACAGTTTTTCTCAATCGCTTTAATGCACTTCCCCAAACTCTAACCTCATTTATTTTGACAGCGCCTCAAAACCCCACATCATGAATGCAATTGGCCAATCCACTATTTCCAGTTCCCATTGTGTGCACACAAAATGCAAAACACTAAACGCACTTGCCATAGCATAGATGCAATTCTAATTTTTTTTGATATTCTATGCAAAACGGGTTGTTTTCTTCTCAACTGACTGTGTACATTGTCCATTCGAAATGCCGCAGTTGTGCATTGGGTAAATCGTTGCATGCAAAATACTACGTACAATGAGCATTGTGTTTGTACAAAAGATAACGCCAGCACGATGGGAGTGGGTAACTGCTCTTCACTGGCACAATTGAATAGGCCTACTAACGGAGCATAATGCTGTCCATTCCATCACACAGGTGGAAATGTTGAATGTTCAATGCATGTACTCATAAAGTGTATATATAAGGGTTCACATGAGCGCACTGGTTCTACGTAAAATGGAGCGAGAGGCAGGTATCAGCAATTTGTCAGCAATGGGGCGATTGTCCCAAGAAATACATAAATAAACTAGACCTGTGTTCGTTCTTGACAACGAACACATGGCTGTTCCCTTCCTTTTTATGAACATGTGTGGTGTTCGAGACGACCTATTATCACCTATGTTGTTATATTTAACTATTTAATCATCTTGTCCCAAGAGAGCGCTATTTTATACGATGACGTCATCACTCACATTTTGGAAAGCTTGAGGCCCTTTGACATTAACACCCTTGACCCCGTATTTATACCCTCTACCATTTTCACACTAAAGGCCACTTCCCGTTTCGACCGGAAGTGAGCAAGGTCAAAGGTCACCAACCTATTTTTTAGATACCCCACCCTAGTTGAAGTGTAACACAACTGACCTCGTCCAAATATATTGCACCACTTTCAAATGGCAAGGCAAGATCTGTTTGACCAATAGGAAACGAGGTCAAGGGTCAAGGCGTGTGCACATTTTAAAGACCTTTGTTAGTCATCGTATATGGCGAAGGAATCAAGATCGTAGGTCAAACGGTTGATTTTGTATTGATTTTTTAATGTCTAATTTATTAAACATCATGCCCCTTTAATCTGACACGTGATGACGTCATCATAACGTAATCAGTTAAAGACCTTTGTTAGTTATTGTATATGGCGCAGGAATCAAGATAGTAGCTAAAATGGTTGATTTCTTACGGATTTTTTATATACCATTTATTTTATTTGATGCCCCTTTAATCTGACACGTGATGACGTCATTATGACGTCATTAGTGAAAGACCTTTGTTAGTGATCATATTTGGCGCAGGAATCAAGATCGTAGCTCAAACGGTTGATTTTTTATTAAATTTTTATATTTCATTTATCTGTTTTCATGCCCCTTTAATCTGACATGTGATGACGTCGTCCTGACGTCATCATTTAAAGACATTTATTAGTGGTCGTATATGGCGCAGGAATGAAGATCATAGCTCAAACGGTTGATTTGTTATTGATTTTTGAACATTTAATTTTATCAAATACCCCTTTAATCTAACACATTGAGCAAGGTCAAAGGTCGCCACCATATTTGTTGGATACCCCACCCTAGTCGAAGTGTAACACAATTGACCCCGTCCAAATATATTGCACCACTTTCAAATGGCAAGGCAAGATCTGTTTGACCAATAGGAAACGAGGTCAAGGGTCAAGGCGTGTGCACATTTTAAAGACCTTTGTTAGTCATCGTATATGGCGAAGGAATCAAGATCGTAGGTCAAACGGTTGATTTTGTATTGATTTTTTAATGTCTAATTTATTAAACATCATGCCCCTTTAATCTGACACGTGATGACGTCATCATAACGTAATCAGTTAAAGACCTTTGTTAGTTATTGTATATGGCGCAGGAATCAAGATAGTAGCTAAAATGGTTGATTTCTTACGGATTTTTTATATACCATTTATTTTATTTGATGCCCCTTTAATCTGACACGTGATGACGTCATTATGACGTCATTAGTGAAAGACCTTTGTTAGTGATCATATTTGGCGCAGGAATCAAGATCGTAGCTCAAACGGTTGATTTTTTATTAAATTTTTATATTTCATTTATCTGTTTTCATGCCCCTTTAATCTGACATGTGATGACGTCGTCCTGACGTCATCATTTAAAGACATTTATTAGTGGTCGTATATGGCGCAGGAATGAAGATCATAGCTCAAACGGTTGATTTGTTATTGATTTTTGAACATTTAATTTTATCAAATACCCCTTTAATCTAACACATTGAGCAAGGTCAAAGGTCGCCACCATATTTGTTGGATACCCCACCCTAGTCGAAGTGTAACACAATTGACCCCGTCCAAATATCTTGTACCACTTTCAAATGACAAGGCAAAATCTGTTTGACCAATAGGAAACAAGGTCAAAGGTCAAGGCGTGTGCGCATCTTAAAGACATTTGTTAGTCATCATATATGGCGAAGGAATCAAGTTCGTATGTCAAACGGTTGATTTTATATTGATTTTTGAATATTTAATTTATTAAACTTCATACCCCTTTAATCTGACACGTGATGACGTCATGATTACGTAATTAGTACTGTGCACTACTTCACATAGTGACCAATGTCCATGTGAAGTTTGAAGTCAATCATCAATGTGCAAGTGCCCGAAATAGCGTCTGAAAAAAATGGAAGAAGGAAAAGAATAAAAAAAAAAAAAAAAAAAAAAAAAAAAAAAAAAAAATCTTAACGAAAACAAAGGCTGTTCCAACTCGAGTCGGAACAGCCAACTAGAAATGTGTTCGTTGAAAACGAACACATGGCTGTTCCCCTCCTTTTTATAAACATATGTGGTGTTCGGGATGACCTTTGTTAGTGATCGTATATGAAGAAATCACGATCGTATGTCAAACGGTTGAGTTTTTATCGATTTTTAAATATTGAATATTATTACATGCCACTTTAATCTGACATGTAGGGAAGGTCAAAGGTGTTGCTATATGTTTGGATACCCCACCCTAGTCGAAGTGTAACACAGTTGACCCCATCGTGATATATTGTACCCCTTTCAAATGGCAAGGCAAAATCTGTTTGACCAATAGGAAACGAGGTCAAAGGTCAAGCCATGTGCGCATCTTAAAGACATTTGTTAGTGATCGTATATGCAGAAGGAATCAAATTTGTAGGTCAAACGGTAGATTTTTTATTGATTTTTGAATATTTAATTACGTAATCATCTTGTCGCTAGAGGGCGCTATTTCCTACGATGACGTCATCACTTATATTTTTGGAAAGCTTAAGGGCCTCTGGTAATAACACCATTGACCCTATCTCAATACCTCCTTTCACTTTCAAACTAAGGGCCACTTCCGGTTTCGACCGGAAGTGAGCAAGGTCAAAGGTCACCAACGTATTTTTTAGATACCCCACCCCATTCGAAGTGTAACACAACTGACTTCGTCCAAATATCTTGCACCACTTTCAAATGGCAAGGCAAAATCTGTTTGACCAATAGGAAACGAGGTCAAAGGTCAAGGGGTGTGCGCATCTCAAAGACCTTTGTTAGTCATCGTATATGCCGAAGGAATCAAGATCGTAGGTCAAACGGTTGATTTGTTATTGATTTTTGAATATTTAATTTATTAAACTTCATGCCCCTTTAATCTGACACGTGATGACGTCATCATGACGTCATTAGTACTGTGCACAACTTCACATAGTGACCAATGTCCATGTGAAGTTTGAAGTCAATCATCAATGTGCAAGTGCCCGAAATAGCGTCTGAAAAAAGTGGAAGAAGGAAAAGAAAAAAAACTAGAAATGTGTTCGTTGTAAACGAACACATGGCTGTTCCCCTCCTTTTTATAAACATATATGGTGTTCGGGATGACCTTTGTTAGTGATCGTATATGAAGAAATCACGATCGTACGTCAAACGGTTGAGTTTTTATCGATTTTTAAATATTGAATATTATTACATGCCCCTTTAATCTGACATGTAGGGAAGGTCAAAGGTGTTGCTATATGTTTGGATACCCCACCCTAGTCGAAGTGTAACACAGTTGACCCCATCGTGATATATTGTACCCCTTTCAAATGGCAAGGCAAAATCTGTTTGACCAATAGGAAACGAGGTCAAAGGTCAAGCCATGTGCGCATCTTAAAGACATTTGTTAGTGATCGTATATGCAGAAGGAATCAAATTTGTAGGTCAAACGGTTGATTTTTTATTGATTTTTGAATATTTAATTACGTAATCATCTTGTCGCTAGAGGGCGCTATTTCGTACGATGACGTCATCACTTATATTTTTAGAAAGCTTAAGGGCCTCTGGTAATAACACCATTGACCCCATCTCAATACCTCCTACCACTTTCAAACTAAGGGCCACTTCCGGTTTCGACCGGAAGTGAGCAAGGTCAAAGGTCACGGCCATATTTTTTGGATACACCACCCTAGGTCCAAGTGTAATACAGTTGACCACATCCAGATATCTTGTACCACTTTCAAATGGCAAGGCAAAATCTGTTAGACCAATAGGAAACGAGGTCAAAGGTCAAGCCCTGTGCGGATCTTAAAGACATTTGTTAGTGATCGTATATGCCACAGGAATCAAGATCGTAGGTCAAACAGTTGATTTTTTATTGATTTTTGAATATTTAATTACGTAATAATCTTGTCGGTAGAGGGCGCTATTTCGTACGATGACGTCATCACTTATATTTTTGGAAAGCTTAAGGGCCTCTGGTAATAACACCATTGACCCCATCTCAATACCTCCTACCACTTTCAAACTAAGGGCCACTTCCGGTTTCGACCGGAAGTGAGCAAGGTCAAAGGTCACCAACATATTTTTTAGATACCCCACCCTAGTCGAAGTGTAACACAAGTGACTTTGTCCAAATATCTTGCACCACTTTCAAATGGCAAGGCAAAATCTGTTTGACCAATAGGAAACGAGGTCAAAGGTCAAGGGGTGTGCGCATCTCAAAGACCTTTGTTAGTCATCGTATATGCCGAAGGAATCAAGATCGTAGGTCAAACGGTTGATTTGTTATTGATTTTTGAATATTTAATTTATTAAACTTCATGCCCCTTTAATCTGACACGTGATGACGTCATCATGACGTCTTTAGTACTGTGCACAACTTCACATAGTGACCAATGTCCATGTGAAGTTTGAAGTCAATCATGAATGTGCAAGTGCCCGAAATAGCATCTGAAAAAAGTGGAAGAAGGAAAAGAAAAAAAAACTAGAAATGTGTTCGTTGAAAACGAACACATGGCTGTTCCCCTCCTTTTTATAAACATATGTGGTGTTCGGGATGACCTTTGTTAGTGATTGTATATGAATAAATCACGATCGTATGTCAAACGGTTGAGTTTTTATCGATTTTTAAATATTGAATATTATTACATGACACTTTAATCTGACATGTAGGGAAGGTCAAAGGTGTTGCTATATGTTTGGATACCCCACCCTAGTCGAAGTGTAACACAGTTGACCCCATCGTGATATATTGTACCCCTTTCAAATGGCAAGGCAAAATCTGTTTGACCAATAGGAAACGAGGTCAAAGGTCAAGCCATGTGCGCATCTTAAAGACATTTGTTAGTGATCGTATATGCAGAAGGAATCAAATTCGTAGGTCAAACGGTAGATTTTTTATTGATTTTCGAATATTTAATTACGTAATCATCTTGTCGCTAGAGGGCGCTATTTCGTACGATGACGTCATCACTTATATTTTTGGAAAGCTTATGGGCCTCTGATAATAACACCATTTACCCCATCTCAATACCTCCTACCACTTTCAAACTAAGGGCCACTTCCGGTTTCGACCGGAAGTGAGCAAGGTCAAAGGTCACCAACATATTTTTTAGATACCCCACCCTAGTCGAAGTGTAACACAAGTGACTTTGTCCAAATATCTTGCATCACTTTCAAATGGCAAGGCAAAATCTGTTTGACCAATAGGAAACGAGGTCAAAGGTCAAGGCGTGTGCGCATCTCAAAGACACTTGTTAGTCATCGTATATGGCGAAGGAATCAAGATCGTAGGTCAAACGGTTGATTTTTTATTGATTTTTGAATATTTAATTTATTAAACTTCATGCGCCTTTAATCTGACACGTGATGACGTCATCATTACGTCATTAGTACTGTGCACTAATTCACATAGTGACCAATGTCCATGTGAAGTTTGAAGTCAATCATCAATGTGCAAGTGTCCGAAATAGCGTCTGAAAAAAGTGGAAGAAGGAAAAGAATAAAAAACTAGAAATGTGTTCGTTGAAAACGAACACATGGCTGTTCCCCTCCTTTTTATAAACATATATGGTGTTCGGGATGACCTTTGTTAGTGATCGTATACGAAGAAATCACGACCGTACGTCAAACGGTTGAGTTTTTATCGATTTTTAAATATTGAATATTATTACATGCCCCTTTAATCTGACATGTAGGGAAGGTCAAAGGTGTTGCTATATGTTTGGATACCCCACCCTAGTCGAAGTGTAACACAGTTAACCCCATCGTGATATATTGCACCCCTTTCAAATGGCAAGGCAAAATCTGTTTGACCAATAGGAAACGAGGTCAAAGGTCAAGCCATGTGGGCATCTTAAAGACATTTGTTAGTGATCGTATATGCAGAAGGAATCAAATTCGTAGGTCAAACGGTAGATTTTTTTATTGATTTTTGAATATTTAATTACGTAATCATCTTGTCGCTAGAGGGCGCTATTTCGTACGATGACGTCATCACTTATATTTTTGGAAAGCTTATAGGCCTCTGATAATAACACCATTGACCCTATCTCAATACCTCCTACCACTTTCAAACTAAGGGCCACTTCCGGTTTCGACCGGAAATGAGCAAGGTCAAAGGTCACGACCATATTTTTTGGATACACCACCCTAGGTCTAAGTGTAATACAGTTGACCACATCCAGATATCTTGTACCACTTTCAAATGGCAAGGCAAAATCTGTTTGACCAATAGGAAACGAGGTCCAAGGTCAAGGGGTGTGCGCATCTCAAAGACCTTTGTTAGTCATCGTATATGCCGAAGGAATCAAGATCGTAGGTCAAACGGTTGATTTTTTATTGATTTTCCAATATTTCATTACGTAATCATCTTGTCGCTAGAGGGCGCTATTTCGTACGATGACGTCATCACTTATATTTTTGGAAAGCTTAAGGGCCTCTGGTAATAACACCATTGACCCCATCTCAATACCTCCTTTCACTTTCAAACTAAGGGCCACTTCCGGTTTCGACCGGAAGTGAGCAAGGTCAAAGGTCACAAAAATATTTTTTAGATACCCCACCCTAGTCGAAGTGTAACACAAGTGACTTTGTCCAAATATCTTGCACCACTTTCAAATGGCAAGGCAAAATCTGTTTGACCAATAGGAAACGAGGTCAAAGGTCAAGGGGTGTGCGCATCTCAAAGACCTTTGTTAGTCATCGTATATGCCGAAGGAATCAAGATCGTAGGTCAAACGGTTGATTTTTTATTGATTTTTGAATATTTAATTTATTAAACTTCATACCCCTTTAATCTGACACGTGATGACGTCATCATGACGTCATTAGTACTGTGCACAACTTCACATAGTGACCAATGTCCATGTGAAGTTTGAAGTCAATCATGAATGTGCAAGTGCCCGAAAAAGCGTCTGAAAAAAGTGGAAGAAGGAAAAGAATAAAAAACTAGAAATGTGTTCGTTGAAAACGAACACATGGCTGTTCCCCTCCTTTTTATAAACATATGTGGTGTTCGGGATGACCTTTGTTAGTGATCGTATATGAAGAAATCACGATCGTATGTCAAACGGTTGAGTTTTTATCGATTTTTAAATATTGAATATTATTACATGCCACTTTAATCTGACATGTAGGGAAGGTCAAAGGTGTTGCTATATGTTTGGATACCCCACCCTAGTCGAAGTGTAACACAGTTGACCCCATCGTGATATATTGTACCCCTTTCAAATGGCAAGGCAAAATCTGTTTGACCAATAGGAAACGAGGTCAAAGGTCAAGCCATGTGCGCATCTTAAAGACATTTGTTAATGATCGTATATGCAGAAGGAATCAAATTCGTAGGTCAAACGGTAGATTTTATATTGATTTTTGAATATTTAATTACGTAATCATCTTGTCGCTAGAGGGCGCTATTTCGTACGATGACGTCATTACTTATATTTTTGGAAAGCTTAAGGGCCTCTGATAATAACACCATTGACCCCATCTCAATACCTCCTACCACTTTCAAACTAAGGGCCACTTCCGGTTTCGACCGGAAGTGAGCAAGGTCAAAGGTCACGGCCATATTTTTTGGATACACCACCCTAGGTCGAAGTGTAATACAGTTGACCACATGCAGATATCTTGTACCACTTTCAAATGGCAAGGCAAAATCTGTTAGACCAATAGGAAACGAGGTCAAGGGGTGTGCGCATCTCAAAGACCTTTGTTAGTCATCGTATATGCCGAAGGAATCAAGATCGTAGGTCAAACGGTTGATTTTTTATTGATTTTCCAATATTTCATTACGTAATCATCTTGTCGCTAGAGGGCGCTATTTCGTACGATGACGTCATCACTTATATTTTTGGAAAGCTTAAGGGCCTCTGGTAATAACACCATTGACCCCATCTCAATACCTCCTTTCACTTTCAAACTAAGGGCCACTTCCGGTTTCGACCGGAAGTGAGCAAGGTCAAAGGTCACAAAAATATTTTTTAGATACCCCACCCTAGTCGAAGTGTAACACAAGTGACTTTGTCCAAATATCTTGCACCACTTTCAAATGGCAAGGCAAAATCTGTTTGACCAATAGGAAACGAGGTCAAAGGTCAAGGGGTGTGCGCATCTCAAAGACCTTTGTTAGTCATCGTATATGCCGAAGGAATCAAGATCGTAGGTCAAACGGTTGATTTGTTATTGATTTTTGAATATTTAATTTATTAAACTTCATGCCCCTTTAATCTGACACGTGATGACGTCATCATGACGTCATTAGTACTGTGCACAACTTCACATAGTGACCAATGTCCATGTGAAGTTTGAAGTCAATCATGAATGTGCAAGTGCCCGAAATAGCATCTGAAAAAAGTGGAAGAAGGAAAAGAAAAAAAAACTAGAAATGTGTTCGTTGAAAACGAACACATGGCTGTTCCCCTCCTTTTTATAAACATATATGGTGTTCGGGATGACCTTTGTTAGTGATCGTATATGAATAAATCACGATCGTAGGTCAAACGGTTGAGTTTTTATTGATTTTTAAATATTGAATATTATTACATGCCCCTTTAATCTGACATGTAGGGAAGGTTAAAGGTGTTGCTATATGTTTGGATACCTTACCCTAGGTCGAAGTGTAATACAGTTGACCACATATAGATATCTTGTACCACTTTCAAATGGCAAGGCAAAATCTGTTAGACCAATAGGAAACGAGGTCAAAGGTCACGACCATATTTTTTCGGATACACCACCCTAGGTCAAAGTGTAATACAGTTGACCACATCCAGATATCTTGTACCACTTTCAAATGGAAAGGCAAAATCTGTTTGACCAATAGGAAACGAGGTCCAAGGTCAAGGGGTGTGCGCATCTCAAAGACCCTTGTTAGTCATCGTATATGGCGAAGGAATCAAGATCGTAGGTCAACCGGTTGATTTTTTAATGATTTTTGAATATTTAATTTATTAAACTTCATGCCTCTTTAATCTGACACGTGATGATGTCATCATGACGTCATTAGTACTGTGCACAACTTCACATAGTGACCAATGTCCATGTGAAGTTTGAAGTCAATCATGAAAGTGCAAGTGCCCGAAATAGCGTCTGAAAAAAGTGGAAGAAGAAAAAGAGATGCACAGCCAACAAGCAAAATACGTATTTTCCCGTTTCCTCGCAGTGCACAGT
>JBBELK010001487.1:0-105000 GCA_037783545.1 Henricia sp. BOLD:AAB3569 | reverse complement strand
TTGGGCACACACCATTGTTAAAAACAATAGTTTGTGCCCAATTTCCAATATCAGTTGCTCATAGTGTCAGTCATTGAAGAAAATAACATCAGTTAATTAAGAAGTTATATAATAAAAGAAAAGAACAACTTACCAGTAAACAAAAGCATCAGGAGCACCGGTTGAATATGCTGTTCACGCACGGGTAAGCCTCAACTGACCAGCACAGACAAGAAAGCACTACTGTGAAATTCGGGCTCTTCCGTTTCTGTACAGGGTAGGAACAGACTAGACCATTAAATATTGGGTGGGTGTTATGGCCGAGCGGTCTAGTGCGTCGAACTTAAATTCATATGGTAGTACTAGAATGTAGGTTCGAATCCTGGTTAATTTGGCATGGTGTTCCGGCAAAAAGTGACCAATGGTCAAATAACGGCCTTATGTCACCTCTGGAACACTCCTATGACACTCCTGAGAAATTCATTTGTACTTGGAGAAAAGTCTTTCCATCTCTATCTCCATCTCTATCTCTAACTCTAACAACAACAAAAATGGCCCGGCCATGTGCAGCAATCAGTTAAAAAAGGGAAAAAAATGTATGTATGCACTACACTAACTGCTAAGAATACTATAAAGTTAAGAAATGATTTAAAACTTCACTAAATTCAATCAGTACAAGTACATGTATAAGAAAGGAAAATACAAAATAATCACTTAAAGATTGTTGTTAAATAAAACAGAAAATTCCACACTTCAGAACACACACGGTCAAGACTGATCTAAATTTAAGTGTCCGAACTTCAAAACATTGTATAAATTACAATAGAAGTATAACCCCAAGTTAGCACACGGTGAAAGTATGAGAATTTTAATATTTGTAGAGTTAAACCAGGCCAGACTTGAATGATTTCTATTCGAGCAAATAAAGTCAACTACCATCGGTTTCGGTAGGAAGTGATTCACACTATGAACAACGAACAATGGCAATTGGGCACACACCATTGTTAAAAACAATAGTTTGTGCCCAATTTCCAATGTCAGTTGCTCATAGTGTCAGTCATTGAAGAAAATAACATCAGTTAATTAAGAAGTTATATAATAAAAGAAAACAACAACTTACCAGAAAACAAAAGCATCAGGAGCAACGGTTGAATATGCTGTTCACGCACGGGTAAGCCTCAACTGACCAGCACAGGCAAGGAAGCACTACTGTGAAATTCGGGCTCTTCCGTTTCTGTACAGGGTAGGAACAGACTAGACCATTAAATATTGGGTGGGTGTTATGGCCGAGCGGTCTAGTGCGTCGAACTTAAATTCATGTGGTAGTACTAGAATGTAGGTTCGAATCCTGGCCGTGACGGGTGGAGGCACATGTGCTCTTTGTTATCTGTAAAAGGACAACGCAATGTCCGATCAGGTCCGGAGTAGAATTTGTGAAATCGCCCGACCATTCCGCGTCCGACGATACCAAAATTGGCTCTCCCTCATTTTTTTCGTCCGAAACCGAGGCTTTTGACATTTACCGCCAAACTACCAATTCCGCAAGGTTGCGAGACCAGGAATTACCGCGCGCGGAATTAGCTCGAAATGTATTACGATAAAAATCTATCTCCATCTCTATCTCCATCTCTAAGTCTATCTCTATCTCTATCTCCCACTCTAACAACAACAACATTTGTTCACTCAGTGTATCGTTTGAACGGCCGCCTACCACCTCAGGAATACTACTATAACACTCCTGAAGAACCAAAAAAAATTGTACTTGGTCATTTTTACGATAAAAGTCTATCTCCATCTCTATGTCTATCTCTAAGTCCATCTCTATCTCTATCTCCAACTATAACAACAACAAAATTTGTTCACTAAGTGTATCGTTTGAACGGCCGCCTACCACCTCTGGAACACTCCTATGACACTCCTGAAGAACAATACATTTGTTTGTACTTGGACATTATTTTCGATACCAGTCTATATCCATCTCTATTTCTATCTCTATCTCCAACTCTAACAACAACAAAATTTGTTCACTCAGTGTATCGTTTGAACGGCCGCCTACCACCTCAGGAATACTACTATAACACTCCTGAAGAACCCAAAAAAAATTGTACTTGGTCATTTTTACGATAAAAGTCTATCTCCATCTCTATGTCTATCTCTAAGTCCATCTCTATCTCTATCTCCAACTATAACAACAACAAAATTTGTTCACTAAGTGTATCGTTTGAACGGCCGCCTACCACCTCTGGAACACTCCTATGACACTCCTGAAGAACAATACATTTGTTTGTACTTGGACATTATTTTCGATACCAGTCTATATCCATCTCTATCTCTATCTCTATCTCCAACTCTAACAACAACAAAATTTGTTCACTCAGTGTATCGTTTGAACGGCCGCCTACCACCTCAGGAATACTACTATAACACTCCTGAAGAACCCAAAAAAAATTGTACTTGGTCATTTTTACGATAAAAGTCTATCTCCATCTCTATGTCTATCTCTAAGTCCATCTCTATCTCTATCTTCAACTCTAACAACAACAAAATTTGTTCACTAAGTGTATCGTTTGAACGGCCGCCTACCACCTCAGGAATACTACTATGACACTCCTGAAGAACCAAAAAAATTTGTACTTGGTCATTTTTACGATAAAAGTCTATCTCCATCTCTACGTCTATCTCTAAGTCTATCTCCGTCTCTATCTCCATCTCTATCTCCATCTCCAACTATGACAAAATGGCGGCGGTCGATGGCATCAAAAGCAAGATGACGGCCGTAGCTTAACGATCAAGACATATGAGGCAATGAACCCCGTACGAGCCTCGGTTTCGGAGTTACGGGTTTGGAAAATCACAACGGTACACTTATACCGTACTGTGCACACAAGTATAAGGGGGAGCCATCGAAAAAACGACGCAGTCCAAAATCCCATAGCGTTACGAATTCCCACGATCAGGAAGCAAATAGATACATTGTATCTATTTCAGCCTTTTCGAAATCTCGGATCCGACTCCGTCTCAATCTCCGACTCCATAGGTTTACATTGGCCGAAACACAGCCTCAGCACAAGTAGACATTTGCAAAACGTTACAGTTCAATTCTGCAGGTCGTCTTCGCATTCGCCACTAGATTCAATCATGGAGCCCGTTCCGGAAGAGATGTGGCAAGAAATAATAAGCCAACCCGAGTTCCACCGATACCTTGACATTGACCACTACGGGATCAATTTTAATGTGCAGGACGATATCCAAGACGCTCTAATATGGCTAATGGGAAACACGGTCAAGCTGTCTTCGGCCGACAAAAGGGTTTATCGACGCGAATTCTATCCTGCCGGCTTCGATCCCATAATATTGACTTACTTTCCGAGCATCGTGGAGACGGCCAGAGAACCCGGCCTAAAGTACGGAATTTGCTCAAAACTGTCAATGATTCGACACAACACTGTCCCCGCTGAAGACAAGAAAGAATACCTCCTGAAGGGCCATAGCATCCAGATCTCTACCATTACATTCCTAGAGGCGTTGAGGTTGTCAGAAGTAAAGTACATCCGTGTAATAAATTATGGAATGAAACAAGAGATTAGGACATTCCCCGACGTCGAGATGAACACCATCGACTGCGGAGCAGTGCTAGAAGGATATCCTGAGAACCTTTTCGACATTTCATACTCCAGCTTCGAAGATTACGTGTACGTCATCAAGTTGAAAAACAGACATCTTCTGAAGAAAGGCACTCAAGTAGACATCTACCCGATGTACACCCCGCTGGACCAACGTAAATTCCCATCTTCACACCACGGGGGGAATCTGACGGTAAAATTCCCGGGGGATGACATGCGACAGGTCAAGGTTTACAACGAGGCCTATCACTTCCTCCGGGGATGTCACCGTTACCGTATATCTCAGCCAGTGAGCACAGTAGCCGCGTACAGGAAGCTGTGGCAATTCAAGCACATCTATGAACTCATGACCGCGAACCCCGACCGCATCGGAGGAATACGGTTCGAGGCGACGATCTTTTCGCGAACCATGCACGGTGCGGTGCGCACATTCCTGGACCGGGAGCCCCACAACATCGACCAACTCCTAAGCCCTTGCCTCGTCACCAAAAAACACATGACAGTACAAAAGTACCTACAACAGACGCACCACCATCTGCACACGGCCCAAATGCTATTTCGCCAAGCCGGCATCACAGGCAACTTTGGACGACCACGCCAAGTCAACATCGCCGAAAAGAGGATATTAGGAGACCTGAAATCACTGCTGGGATACACAACCCAAGCCGGCTACAGAACCGATCCGATAGAACCAAACGCTTGGTGGCGCACGTTTCACGACGTGGACCAACCGGAACAAGACATCGCGGACGAAGATCACGCAGAGGATGCCCACGCACAGGGGGGTCCCGCGCGACCACCTCGTGGAGCACCACGCCCGCCCCGCCACGAATTCAACAAGAGTATCGTCCAACTGGCAGAACGGTTCCGCGAAATCAGAGGCAGCC
Source organism: Henricia sp. BOLD:AAB3569 (assembly GCA_037783545.1). Taxonomy (NCBI): domain Eukaryota; kingdom Metazoa; phylum Echinodermata; class Asteroidea; order Spinulosida; family Echinasteridae; genus Henricia; species Henricia sp. BOLD:AAB3569. The sequence goes on along the minus strand of JBBELK010001487.1, from coordinate 100,511 downwards.
GCCAGATCAGTTGGCCACCAGTCCTGAGACTGTTTCGCCGACTACATCCCACGTGCAACTCGAGCGACGAGCAGATAAAGAACAGGTATAAGTTGCTGGTGCGCAGTGGGCGCCAGTAAACCAACCTCAACAAACTGGACCAAACATCTGTCTCCAATCATGAACAATCACTGCTTTATTATCATTTAAATTGTTCGAGTATTTAATTGTTACTGAAATTATCATTCAATCATCAAGAATGGCCTGCAATCATTATCAATCATGGTGCTTTCTACAATTTACTAAATTATGTACAGAAAGTGTTTTATATCATATATCTTGTATTTCAATCGATCTTGTACTTAATTATTACTTAAATTATCTCGTAATCATTGACGATTGGAAATAATCACTATTAATCACGGTGCTTTTTAAAGTTGACAAAATTATGTGCTTAAATTATCTTTGATCTTTTATCTTGTACCAACCTGTATTTATCGCCAACCACTTATTTATTTATACCATCTTGTTGCGAACAGAAATAAATTTATTTATTTCTAACGGAGATCTTTTATCTTGTACTGACCTGTATTTATCGCCAACCACTTATTTATTTATACCATCTTGTTGCGAACAGAAATAAATTTATTTATTTCTAACGGAGATCTTTTATCTTGTACTGACCTGTATTTATCGCCAACCACTTATTTATTTATACCATCTTGTTGCGAACAGAAATAAATTTATTTATTTCTAACGGAGATCTTTTATCTTGTACTGACCTGTATTTATCGCCAACCACTTATTTATTTATACCATCTTGTTGCGAACAGAAATAAATTTATTTAATTCTAACGGAGACAGCGTTTCTTGAGTCCAAATTAAATCCAAGTGTATGATACATTGTGTGCTTACGACTGACTACGACTGCATCGTCGAGTCAAAATGGGGGGAATGAACATCGAGTGGGTTATCGATGGAAAGAGGACGTCGTGCTAAACAATAATACACTACTCCCCAAGCCCGTATCTCTTACCGTTCTCGAGTTATGAGGTCATTTACGGTTTGGGCGTGACGTCATCAAAAGACATTTCGGGCATAACTCGAGAACGCAATGTCCGATCGTAACCGGAGAGGTATTTCTGAACTCGCAACGTCATTCCGCTTCGGACGACATCACTCACGATACAGTCAGACCAGGCGTTCGATTTGACCTCATATGACCTTTGAGAAGTTGTGGTAGGACGGTATACAAAGTTGAATTTTTGAACTCGCCGTTCTAAGCCAAGTCCGAAAAACTAGCTCCCATGTCCATACCTCTAACCGTTCTAGAGTTATAAGGTCACTTCCGGTTTGGGCGTGACGTCATAAAACATTTTCGGACATAACTCGAGAACCCAATGTCCGATGGCGTCGGGAGAGGTATTTTTGAACTCGCAACGTCATTCCGCTACGGAAGACATCACTCACGATACAGTCAGACCAGGCGTTCGATTTGACCTCATATGACCTTTGAGAAGTTGTGGTAGGACGGTATACAAAGTTGAATTTTTGAACTCGCCGTTCTAAGCCAAGTCCGAAAAACTAGCTCCCATGTCCATACCTCTAACCGTTCTAGAGTTATAAGGTCACTTCCGGTTTGGGCGTGACGTCATAAAACATTTTCGGACATAACTCGAGAACCCAATGTCCGATGGCGTCGGGAGAGGTATTTTTGAACTCGCAACGTCATTCCGCTACGGAAGACATCACTCCCGATACCGTCAGACCGAGCGTTAAATTTGACCTCAGATGACCTTTGACCTCGGTCAAAAAAATCGCGCTCCACGTACCATTATACTGATGTACTTTACAAATCCGTACGACGTACCTTTCTATTTCGGCCAATGGCGCCTCTTTGAGGCACTCGGTGCACACAAAACCAAAACCAACATGTCCGCCGTACATCGACGATCAAGACATATGAGGCAACCCACCCCGTACGAGCCTCGATATCGAAGTTACGGGGGTTCGAACACCACGACAGTACACTTATACCGTACTGTGCACAAAGGTATAGCAGCCCATCGAAAAAAAGGCCAAGTACGAAAATCCCATAGGGTTTACGCTTGTGCACAAAGGTATAGGCACTTGTCGAAAACCAAGATGGCGCCGATAGACGGCAGCAAAAGCAACATGGCGGAGGTTGACGGTAGCAAAAGAAAGATGGCGGCGGGAGACGAAAGGTGGCGGACGAAAAACGACAAAGTACCGAAAACCCATAGGCTTTAACGCAAGCGTAATGTTGAAAATGGCGGCGGTAGACAAGAACGACGCGTCTGCCTATGGGGCCTAGTGTACCGGACACTTTTAAGGGCACTGTAAAAACTTATTTACGCTATAACCGGTCAACAGAATGCCCAATGCAGTTTGCTCTCATAAGACAAAAGATAGCTGCGTATCAGGCACACAATCTATCAAAGTTTCGTCAAAAACGGCCGGAGCGTTCTCGAGTTATGAACAATAAAAAAAAACGTGTACAAATAGATAGGAAGAATTCACAAAAAAAAACGCAAGTACGAAAACCCATAGCGTAACGATCGAAAACAGTTCATGCCAAACGACGCCCTTCAAAATCACTAAAATGTCCGTAACTGACCCGTCCGTTGTCCGATCGAGGTCAAATTTCGGAAAGGAACTCCTCGGGGGGCCACGCACCTCACCCTGATTTTTTTCGTCCCAAACCGAGGCATTAGACATTTTCCGACAAACTACCAATTCCGCAAGGTTGCGGTACCTGGAATTACCACACGCGGATTTAGCTCGAAATTTAAGTCTATCTCCATCTCTATCTCCATCTCAATCTCTATCTCTATCTCTATCTCCCACTCTAACACTCAGTGTATCGTTAGAACGGCCGCCTACCACCTCTGGAATACTGTAACGAACCACCACGCCAGTAAAAGAATAACTAATGAATTCATTCAACGAAATAACAAACAATATGGATATACAATTTAAGTAGAGGCATCAAGCCTTCGCAGCGGGCACGGTCGCTTTCCAAAGGGAAAACCCCTTGACGAAAATCGGCCTCGCCCGCTACCCGACACACTGGATGCCTCTACAAGAAAATAAAACAGATACTCACAAATCAAAATTAAATGGCCGAAGCAAAACCCAAGACACCTGCACGCAAACCAGTAGAAAAGTGACTAAATATAAATACTGTAGAACTAAAACGACGTTAATCTCACAACTGCCCAGACGCAAATCCCTGCCTGCATGCAAACGCCAAGGGTTTTTATACATTTATGAACAACTAAAAGAATTTAATATACAAAAGGAATTCTTTCTATTGTTAGCGAAAGTCCGGGCCCAACAGGAACCAAACAAAGGTTAAAGAATTTAAGGAATTCTTTGGGTCTGGCTCCACCTATGCAACAAAGAATACAACGGCTGGAGCCAGATGCCACAAACAACTTCTTTTTGCTACAATACTACTATAACACTCCTAAAGAACCAAAACAATTTGTACTTGGACATTGTTCCGATAAAAGTCTATCTCTATCTCTATCTCTATCTCCAACTCTAACAACAACAAAATTTGTTCACTCAGTGTATCGTTTGAACGGCCGCATACCACCTCAGGAAAACTACTATAACACTCCTGAAGAACCAAAAAAATTTGTACTTGGTCATTTTTTCGATAAATGTCTATCTCCGTCTCTAAGTCTATCTCTATCTCCGTCTCTATCTCCGTCTCTATCTCCAACTCTGACAAAATGGCGGCGGTCGACGGCATCAAAAGCAAGATGGCGGCCGTAGCTTAACGATCAAGACAAATGAGGCAATGAACCCCGTACGAGCCTCGGTTTCGGAGTTACGGGGGTTCGAACACACCAACGGTACACTTATACCGTACTGTGCACATAAGTACACGAGCCCATCGAAAAAACCGCCAAGTACGAAAATCCCATAGGGTTTACGCTAGTGCACAAAGGTATGGGAGATCGAAATCCAAGATGGCGGCGACAGACAGAAATAACCACGTCTTGCACTGGGGCCGAGAGCACGGGAAAATTTTAAGGGCACTGTGAAAACTTATTTACGCTATAACTGGTCAACGGAATGACCGATGGAGTTTGTTCTCATAGGACAAAAGATAGCTGCATATCGGGCACACAATCTATCAAAGTTTCGTCAAAAACGGCCGGAGCGTTCTCGAGATATTAACGATTAAAAAAGCGTGTACAAATAGATAGGAAGAATACACCCGAAAAAAACGCAAGTACGAAAACCCATAGCGTTACGATCGAAAACAGTTCATGCCAAACGAGAGAGGGCGCCCTTCTAAATCACTAAAATGTCCGTAACTGACCCGTCCGTTGTCCGATCGAGGTCAAATTTCGGAGAGGAACTCCTCGGGGCCACGCACCTCACCCTGATTTTTTTCGTCCGAAACCGAGGCTTTAGACATTTTCCGACAAACTACCAATTCCGCAAGGTTGCGGTACCTGGAATTACCACACGCGGATTTAGCTCGAAATTTAAGTCTATCTCCATCTCTATCTCCAACTCTAACACTCAGTGTATCGTTTGAACGGCCGCCTACCACCTCTGGAATACTCCTATGACACTCCAGAAGAACAATTTGTTTGTACTTGGACATTTTTCCCGACAACAGTCTATCTCCATCTCTATGTCTATCTCTAAGTCTATCTCTATCTCTATCTCCAACTCTAACAACAACAAAATTCGTTCACTCAGTGTATCGTTTGAACGGCCGCCAACCACCTCTGGAACACTCCTATGACACTCCTGAAGAAAAAAACATTAGTTTGTACTTGGACATTTTTTTCGACAACAGTCTATATCCATCTCTATCTCTATCTCTATCTCCAACTCTGACAACAACAAAATTTGTTCACTCAGTGTATCGTTTGAACGGCCGCCTACCACCTCAGGAATACTACTATAACACTCCTGAAGAACCAAAAGAAATTGTACTTGGTCATTTTTACGATAAAAGTCTATCTCCATCTCTATGTCTATCTCTAAGTCTATCTCTAGCTCTATCTCCAACTCGAACAACAACAAAATTTGTTCACTCAGTGTATCGTTTGAACGGCCGCCTACCACCTCTGGAACACTCCTATGACACTCGTGAAGAAAAAAACATTAGTTTGTACTTGGACATTTTTTTCGACAACAGTCTATATCCATCTCTATCTCTATCTCTATCTCCAACTCTGACAACAACAAAATTTGTTTACTCAGTGTATCGTTTGAACGGCCGCCTACCACCTCTGGAACACTACTATAACACTCCTGAAGAACCACAAAAATTTGTACTTGGTCATTTTTACGATAAATGTCTATCACCATCTCTAAGTCTATCTCTATCTCCGTCTCTATCTCCATCTCTATCTCCAACTCTGACAAAATGGCGGCGGTCGATGGCATCAAAAGCAAGATGGCGGCCGTAGCTTAACGATCAAGACATATGAGGCAATGAACCCCGTACGAGCCTCGGTTTCGGAGTTACGGGTTCGAACACCACAACGGTACACTTATACCGTACTGTGCACACAAGTATACGAGCCCATCGAAAAAACGGCCAAGTACGAAAATCCCATAGGGTTTACGCTTGTGCACAAAGGTATGGGAGATGGTAAAGCAAGATGGCGGCGGTCGACGGCATCAAAAGCAAGATGGCGGCCATACAGTTTACACTGAGACAATAGGAACTGTGCACAAACATACGGGAAGTTGTTTGAAAACGACAGAGTACGAAAATCCCATAGGCTTTACGCTTGTGCACAAAGGTATAGGAGGCACTCGAAAAAACGGCAGAGTACGAAAATCCCATAGGCTTTACGCTTGTGCACACAGGTATAGGAGAAGGTAAACCAAGATGGCGGCCGTGGGCAACTGTGCACAAACGTATGGGAAATTTTTTTATTGGCGGAATCGATAGAGGGTACCGAGTACTGCCAAAGTCTATTAGGAACACGGGATCCCAGTGTCCCGGAACACATTCAAAATGGCGGCCCACAAGTTGATGACGTCATCAAATATCGAAAAAAAACAATGAAAAACATAAGATTTTTTTATTGGCGCAATGGACTCGCCCTGGCCTGAAACGCGTGCAAAACTTTACCGCAGGTTGCTCCGACCTCGGGAAGGGTTCGAATCCCGCCAAAACCAAGAACCACGAGTTTTTCATTTCAAAACTTTAACTTTCAAAACTAAGGATCGAGTTCCAGAATGCAACAAGTCTTCTAACCCTAACCCTAACCCTAACCCTAACCCCTAACCCCTAACCCTAACCCTAACCCCTAACCCTAACCCTAACCCTAACCCTAACCCTAACCCTAACCCTAACCCCTAACCCTAACCCTAACCCTAACCCTAACCCTAACCCTAACCCTAACCCTAACCCTAACCCTAACCCCTAACCCTAACCCTAACCCCTAACCCTAACCCTAACCCTAACCCTAACCCTAACCCTAACCCTAACCCTAACCCCTAACCCCTAACCCCCTAACCCTAACCCTAACCCTAACCCCTAACCCTAACCCTAACCCTAATTGCACCCGACGGAAATTAGTTAACAAGTGGTATTTTTTTGGAACTCGCCCAACCATTCAGCGTCCGACGCTAACAAACTTGGCTACTTTGAGGAGAGAATTAACCCTCCACAGTTGCACACCCACCTCGCAAACTGCGCCTCAAACACTGTCAGGTATCTCTGTGGAACTAGAGGACGGACACAGGAGAATAAACTGAAATACAAAATACATAAGAATCAAGTTAGAGGGGTAATTGCACCCGACGGAAATTAGTTAACAAGTGGTATTTTTTTGGAACTCGCCCAACCATTCAGCGTCCGACGCTAACAAACTTGGCTACTTTGAGGAGAGAATTAACCCTCCACAGTTGCACACCCACCTCGCAAACTGCGCCTCAAACACTGTCAGGTATCTCTGTGGAACTAGAGGACGGACACAGGAGAATAAACTGAAATACAAAATACATAAGAATCAAGTTAGAGGGGTAATTGCACCCGACGGAAATTAGTTAACAAGTGGTATTTTTTTGGAACTCGCCCAACCATTCAGCGTCCGACGCTAACAAACTTGGCTACTTTGAGGAGAGAATTAACCCTCCACAGTTGCACACCCACCTCGCAAACTGCGCCTCAAACACTGTCAGGTATCTCTGTGGAACTAGAGGACGGACACAGGAGAATAAACTGAAATACAAAATACATAAGAATCAAGTTAGAGGGGTAATTGCACCCGACGGAAATTAGTTAACAAGTGGTATTTTTTTGGAACTCGCCCAACCATTCAGCGTCCGACGCTAACAAACTTGGCTACTTTGAGGAGAGAATTAACCCTCCACAGTTGCACACCCACCTCGCAAACTGCGCCTCAAACACTGTCAGGTATCTCTGTGGAACTAGAGGACGGACACAGGAGAATAAACTGAAATACAAAATACATAAGAATCAAGTTAGAGGGGTAATTGCACCCGACGGAAATTAGTTAACAAGTGGTATTTTTTTGGAACTCGCCCAACCATTCAGCGTCCGACGCTAACAAACTTGGCTACTTTGAGGAGAGAATTAACCCTCCACAGTTGCACACCCACCTCGCAAACTGCGCCTCAAACACTGTCAGGTATCTCTGTGGAACTGGAGGACGGACACAGGAGAATAAACTGAAATACAAAATACATAAGAATCAAGTTAGAGGGGTAATTGCACCCGACGGAAATTAGTTAACAAGTGGTATTTTAACACCATACCATTAAGACGCTCACCCTCCTACAGCGGGTGATGCGGGGAGGTTCGAACCCCCGTCGTCAGATCGGGAGTTAGAGTACACAACCACTGTGCCACATCAGTCTTCCCTGAAAAACTGTGTTCGGAACTTATATTTAAACCTTAGGGTTCTAAAAACCTACCTTTCCCGTATTAGGGCGACCGGTTATGGGTAAAAAAAGGCGTAATAGGACGACCGACCGCATTAGGGCGACCGATAGCCGGTCGTCCTAACGCCAAGTGTTTCAAAAACCATCTTTATTAGGTCAAAAAACATTTTTATTAGGTTTCTCACCATTTTTATTAGGTTTGTTTGGTTAATTTGGCATGGTGTTCCGGCAAAAAGTGACCAATGGTCAAATAACGGCCTTATGTCACCTCTGGAACACTCCTATGACACTCCTGAGAAATTCATTTGTACTTGGAGAAAAGTCTTTCCATCTCTATCTCCATCTCTATCTCTAACTCTAACAACAACAAAAATGGCCCGGCCATGTGCAGCAATCAGTTAAAAAAGGGAAAAAAATGTATGTATGCACTACACTAACTGCTAAGAATACTATAAAGTTAAGAAATGATTTAAAACTTCACTAAATTCAATCAGTACAAGTACATGTATAAGAAAGGAAAATACAAAATAATCACTTAAAGATTGTTGTTAAATAAAACAGAAAATTCCACACTTCAGAACACACACGGTCAAGACTGATCTAAATTTAAGTGTCCGAACTTCAAAACATTGTATAAATTACAATAGAAGTATAACTCCAAGTTAGCACACGGTGAAAGTATGAGAATTTTAATTTTTGTAGAGTTAAACCAGGCCAGACTTGAATGATTTCTATTCGAGCAAATAAAGTCAACTACCATCGGTTTCGGTAGGAAGTGATTCACACTATGAACAACGAACAATGGCAATTGGGCACACACCATTGTTAAAAACAATAGTTTGTGCCCAATTTCCAATATCAGTTGCTCATAGTGTCAGTCATTGAAGAAAATAACATCAGTTAATTAAGAAGTTATATAATAAAAGAAAAGAACAACTTACCAGTAAACAAAAGCATCAGGAGCACCGGTTGAATATGCTGTTCACGCACGGGTAAGCCTCAACTGACCAGCACAGACAAGAAAGCACTACTGTGAAATTCGGGCTCTTCCGTTTCTGTACAGGGTAGGAACAGACTAGACCATTAAATATTGGGTGGGTGTTATGGCCGAGCGGTCTAGTGCGTCGAACTTAAATTCATATGGTAGTACTAGAATGTAGGTTCGAATCCTGGTTAATTTGGCATGGTGTTCCGGCAAAAAGTGACCAATGGTCAAATAACGGCCTTATGTCACCTCTGGAACACTCCTATGACACTCCTGAGAAATTCATTTGTACTTGGAGAAAAGTCTTTCCATCTCTATCTCCATCTCTATCTCTAACTCTAACAACAACAAAAATGGCCCGGCCATGTGCAGCAATCAGTTAAAAAAGGGAAAAAAATGTATGTATGCACTACACTAACTGCTAAGAATACTATAAAGTTAAGAAATGATTTAAAACTTCACTAAATTCAATCAGTACAAGTACATGTATAAGAAAGGAAAATACAAAATAATCACTTAAAGATTGTTGTTAAATAAAACAGAAAATTCCACACTTCAGAACACACACGGTCAAGACTGATCTAAATTTAAGTGTCCGAACTTCAAAACATTGTATAAATTACAATAGAAGTATAACCCCAAGTTAGCACACGGTGAAAGTATGAGAATTTTAATATTTGTAGAGTTAAACCAGGCCAGACTTGAATGATTTCTATTCGAGCAAATAAAGTCAACTACCATCGGTTTCGGTAGGAAGTGATTCACACTATGAACAACGAACAATGGCAATTGGGCACACACCATTGTTAAAAACAATAGTTTGTGCCCAATTTCCAATGTCAGTTGCTCATAGTGTCAGTCATTGAAGAAAATAACATCAGTTAATTAAGAAGTTATATAATAAAAGAAAACAACAACTTACCAGAAAACAAAAGCATCAGGAGCAACGGTTGAATATGCTGTTCACGCACGGGTAAGCCTCAACTGACCAGCACAGGCAAGGAAGCACTACTGTGAAATTCGGGCTCTTCCGTTTCTGTACAGGGTAGGAACAGACTAGACCATTAAATATTGGGTGGGTGTTATGGCCGAGCGGTCTAGTGCGTCGAACTTAAATTCATGTGGTAGTACTAGAATGTAGGTTCGAATCCTGGCCGTGACGGGTGGAGGCACATGTGCTCTTTGTTATCTGTAAAAGGACAACGCAATGTCCGATCAGGTCCGGAGTAGAATTTGTGAAATCGCCCGACCATTCCGCGTCCGACGATACCAAAATTGGCTCTCCCTCATTTTTTTCGTCCGAAACCGAGGCTTTTGACATTTACCGCCAAACTACCAATTCCGCAAGGTTGCGAGACCAGGAATTACCGCGCGCGGAATTAGCTCGAAATGTATTACGATAAAAATCTATCTCCATCTCTATCTCCATCTCTAAGTCTATCTCTATCTCTATCTCCCACTCTAACAACAACAACATTTGTTCACTCAGTGTATCGTTTGAACGGCCGCCTACCACCTCAGGAATACTACTATAACACTCCTGAAGAACCAAAAAAAATTGTACTTGGTCATTTTTACGATAAAAGTCTATCTCCATCTCTATGTCTATCTCTAAGTCCATCTCTATCTCTATCTCCAACTATAACAACAACAAAATTTGTTCACTAAGTGTATCGTTTGAACGGCCGCCTACCACCTCTGGAACACTCCTATGACACTCCTGAAGAACAATACATTTGTTTGTACTTGGACATTATTTTCGATACCAGTCTATATCCATCTCTATTTCTATCTCTATCTCCAACTCTAACAACAACAAAATTTGTTCACTCAGTGTATCGTTTGAACGGCCGCCTACCACCTCAGGAATACTACTATAACACTCCTGAAGAACCCAAAAAAAATTGTACTTGGTCATTTTTACGATAAAAGTCTATCTCCATCTCTATGTCTATCTCTAAGTCCATCTCTATCTCTATCTCCAACTATAACAACAACAAAATTTGTTCACTAAGTGTATCGTTTGAACGGCCGCCTACCACCTCTGGAACACTCCTATGACACTCCTGAAGAACAATACATTTGTTTGTACTTGGACATTATTTTCGATACCAGTCTATATCCATCTCTATCTCTATCTCTATCTCCAACTCTAACAACAACAAAATTTGTTCACTCAGTGTATCGTTTGAACGGCCGCCTACCACCTCAGGAATACTACTATAACACTCCTGAAGAACCCAAAAAAAATTGTACTTGGTCATTTTTACGATAAAAGTCTATCTCCATCTCTATGTCTATCTCTAAGTCCATCTCTATCTCTATCTTCAACTCTAACAACAACAAAATTTGTTCACTAAGTGTATCGTTTGAACGGCCGCCTACCACCTCAGGAATACTACTATGACACTCCTGAAGAACCAAAAAAATTTGTACTTGGTCATTTTTACGATAAAAGTCTATCTCCATCTCTACGTCTATCTCTAAGTCTATCTCCGTCTCTATCTCCATCTCTATCTCCATCTCCAACTATGACAAAATGGCGGCGGTCGATGGCATCAAAAGCAAGATGACGGCCGTAGCTTAACGATCAAGACATATGAGGCAATGAACCCCGTACGAGCCTCGGTTTCGGAGTTACGGGTTTGGAAAATCACAACGGTACACTTATACCGTACTGTGCACACAAGTATAAGGGGGAGCCATCGAAAAAACGACGCAGTCCAAAATCCCATAGCGTTACGAATTCCCACGATCAGGAAGCAAATAGATACATTGTATCTATTTCAGCCTTTTCGAAATCTCGGATCCGACTCCGTCTCAATCTCCGACTCCATAGGTTTACATTGGCCGAAACACAGCCTCAGCACAAGTAGACATTTGCAAAACGTTACAGTTCAATTCTGCAGGTCGTCTTCGCATTCGCCACTAGATTCAATCATGGAGCCCGTTCCGGAAGAGATGTGGCAAGAAATAATAAGCCAACCCGAGTTCCACCGATACCTTGACATTGACCACTACGGGATCAATTTTAATGTGCAGGACGATATCCAAGACGCTCTAATATGGCTAATGGGAAACACGGTCAAGCTGTCTTCGGCCGACAAAAGGGTTTATCGACGCGAATTCTATCCTGCCGGCTTCGATCCCATAATATTGACTTACTTTCCGAGCATCGTGGAGACGGCCAGAGAACCCGGCCTAAAGTACGGAATTTGCTCAAAACTGTCAATGATTCGACACAACACTGTCCCCGCTGAAGACAAGAAAGAATACCTCCTGAAGGGCCATAGCATCCAGATCTCTACCATTACATTCCTAGAGGCGTTGAGGTTGTCAGAAGTAAAGTACATCCGTGTAATAAATTATGGAATGAAACAAGAGATTAGGACATTCCCCGACGTCGAGATGAACACCATCGACTGCGGAGCAGTGCTAGAAGGATATCCTGAGAACCTTTTCGACATTTCATACTCCAGCTTCGAAGATTACGTGTACGTCATCAAGTTGAAAAACAGACATCTTCTGAAGAAAGGCACTCAAGTAGACATCTACCCGATGTACACCCCGCTGGACCAACGTAAATTCCCATCTTCACACCACGGGGGGAATCTGACGGTAAAATTCCCGGGGGATGACATGCGACAGGTCAAGGTTTACAACGAGGCCTATCACTTCCTCCGGGGATGTCACCGTTACCGTATATCTCAGCCAGTGAGCACAGTAGCCGCGTACAGGAAGCTGTGGCAATTCAAGCACATCTATGAACTCATGACCGCGAACCCCGACCGCATCGGAGGAATACGGTTCGAGGCGACGATCTTTTCGCGAACCATGCACGGTGCGGTGCGCACATTCCTGGACCGGGAGCCCCACAACATCGACCAACTCCTAAGCCCTTGCCTCGTCACCAAAAAACACATGACAGTACAAAAGTACCTACAACAGACGCACCACCATCTGCACACGGCCCAAATGCTATTTCGCCAAGCCGGCATCACAGGCAACTTTGGACGACCACGCCAAGTCAACATCGCCGAAAAGAGGATATTAGGAGACCTGAAATCACTGCTGGGATACACAACCCAAGCCGGCTACAGAACCGATCCGATAGAACCAAACGCTTGGTGGCGCACGTTTCACGACGTGGACCAACCGGAACAAGACATCGCGGACGAAGATCACGCAGAGGATGCCCACGCACAGGGGGGTCCCGCGCGACCACCTCGTGGAGCACCACGCCCGCCCCGCCACGAATTCAACAAGAGTATCGTCCAACTGGCAGAACGGTTCCGCGAAATCAGAGGCAGCCGCCAGATCAGTTGGCCACCAGTCCTGAGACTGTTTCGCCGACTACATCCCACGTGCAACTCGAGCGACGAGCAGATAAAGAACAGGTATAAGTTGCTGGTGCGCAGTGGGCGCCAGTAAACCAACCTCAACAAACTGGACCAAACATCTGTCTCCAATCATGAACAATCACTGCTTTATTATCATTTAAATTGTTCGAGTATTTAATTGTTACTGAAATTATCATTCAATCATCAAGAATGGCCTGCAATCATTATCAATCATGGTGCTTTCTACAATTTACTAAATTATGTACAGAAAGTGTTTTATATCATATATCTTGTATTTCAATCGATCTTGTACTTAATTATTACTTAAATTATCTCGTAATCATTGACGATTGGAAATAATCACTATTAATCACGGTGCTTTTTAAAGTTGACAAAATTATGTGCTTAAATTATCTTTGATCTTTTATCTTGTACCAACCTGTATTTATCGCCAACCACTTATTTATTTATACCATCTTGTTGCGAACAGAAATAAATTTATTTATTTCTAACGGAGATCTTTTATCTTGTACTGACCTGTATTTATCGCCAACCACTTATTTATTTATACCATCTTGTTGCGAACAGAAATAAATTTATTTATTTCTAACGGAGATCTTTTATCTTGTACTGACCTGTATTTATCGCCAACCACTTATTTATTTATACCATCTTGTTGCGAACAGAAATAAATTTATTTATTTCTAACGGAGATCTTTTATCTTGTACTGACCTGTATTTATCGCCAACCACTTATTTATTTATACCATCTTGTTGCGAACAGAAATAAATTTATTTAATTCTAACGGAGACAGCGTTTCTTGAGTCCAAATTAAATCCAAGTGTATGATACATTGTGTGCTTACGACTGACTACGACTGCATCGTCGAGTCAAAATGGGGGGAATGAACATCGAGTGGGTTATCGATGGAAAGAGGACGTCGTGCTAAACAATAATACACTACTCCCCAAGCCCGTATCTCTTACCGTTCTCGAGTTATGAGGTCATTTACGGTTTGGGCGTGACGTCATCAAAAGACATTTCGGGCATAACTCGAGAACGCAATGTCCGATCGTAACCGGAGAGGTATTTCTGAACTCGCAACGTCATTCCGCTTCGGACGACATCACTCACGATACAGTCAGACCAGGCGTTCGATTTGACCTCATATGACCTTTGAGAAGTTGTGGTAGGACGGTATACAAAGTTGAATTTTTGAACTCGCCGTTCTAAGCCAAGTCCGAAAAACTAGCTCCCATGTCCATACCTCTAACCGTTCTAGAGTTATAAGGTCACTTCCGGTTTGGGCGTGACGTCATAAAACATTTTCGGACATAACTCGAGAACCCAATGTCCGATGGCGTCGGGAGAGGTATTTTTGAACTCGCAACGTCATTCCGCTACGGAAGACATCACTCACGATACAGTCAGACCAGGCGTTCGATTTGACCTCATATGACCTTTGAGAAGTTGTGGTAGGACGGTATACAAAGTTGAATTTTTGAACTCGCCGTTCTAAGCCAAGTCCGAAAAACTAGCTCCCATGTCCATACCTCTAACCGTTCTAGAGTTATAAGGTCACTTCCGGTTTGGGCGTGACGTCATAAAACATTTTCGGACATAACTCGAGAACCCAATGTCCGATGGCGTCGGGAGAGGTATTTTTGAACTCGCAACGTCATTCCGCTACGGAAGACATCACTCCCGATACCGTCAGACCGAGCGTTAAATTTGACCTCAGATGACCTTTGACCTCGGTCAAAAAAATCGCGCTCCACGTACCATTATACTGATGTACTTTACAAATCCGTACGACGTACCTTTCTATTTCGGCCAATGGCGCCTCTTTGAGGCACTCGGTGCACACAAAACCAAAACCAACATGTCCGCCGTACATCGACGATCAAGACATATGAGGCAACCCACCCCGTACGAGCCTCGATATCGAAGTTACGGGGGTTCGAACACCACGACAGTACACTTATACCGTACTGTGCACAAAGGTATAGCAGCCCATCGAAAAAAAGGCCAAGTACGAAAATCCCATAGGGTTTACGCTTGTGCACAAAGGTATAGGCACTTGTCGAAAACCAAGATGGCGCCGATAGACGGCAGCAAAAGCAACATGGCGGAGGTTGACGGTAGCAAAAGAAAGATGGCGGCGGGAGACGAAAGGTGGCGGACGAAAAACGACAAAGTACCGAAAACCCATAGGCTTTAACGCAAGCGTAATGTTGAAAATGGCGGCGGTAGACAAGAACGACGCGTCTGCCTATGGGGCCTAGTGTACCGGACACTTTTAAGGGCACTGTAAAAACTTATTTACGCTATAACCGGTCAACAGAATGCCCAATGCAGTTTGCTCTCATAAGACAAAAGATAGCTGCGTATCAGGCACACAATCTATCAAAGTTTCGTCAAAAACGGCCGGAGCGTTCTCGAGTTATGAACAATAAAAAAAAACGTGTACAAATAGATAGGAAGAATTCACAAAAAAAAACGCAAGTACGAAAACCCATAGCGTAACGATCGAAAACAGTTCATGCCAAACGACGCCCTTCAAAATCACTAAAATGTCCGTAACTGACCCGTCCGTTGTCCGATCGAGGTCAAATTTCGGAAAGGAACTCCTCGGGGGGCCACGCACCTCACCCTGATTTTTTTCGTCCCAAACCGAGGCATTAGACATTTTCCGACAAACTACCAATTCCGCAAGGTTGCGGTACCTGGAATTACCACACGCGGATTTAGCTCGAAATTTAAGTCTATCTCCATCTCTATCTCCATCTCAATCTCTATCTCTATCTCTATCTCCCACTCTAACACTCAGTGTATCGTTAGAACGGCCGCCTACCACCTCTGGAATACTGTAACGAACCACCACGCCAGTAAAAGAATAACTAATGAATTCATTCAACGAAATAACAAACAATATGGATATACAATTTAAGTAGAGGCATCAAGCCTTCGCAGCGGGCACGGTCGCTTTCCAAAGGGAAAACCCCTTGACGAAAATCGGCCTCGCCCGCTACCCGACACACTGGATGCCTCTACAAGAAAATAAAACAGATACTCACAAATCAAAATTAAATGGCCGAAGCAAAACCCAAGACACCTGCACGCAAACCAGTAGAAAAGTGACTAAATATAAATACTGTAGAACTAAAACGACGTTAATCTCACAACTGCCCAGACGCAAATCCCTGCCTGCATGCAAACGCCAAGGGTTTTTATACATTTATGAACAACTAAAAGAATTTAATATACAAAAGGAATTCTTTCTATTGTTAGCGAAAGTCCGGGCCCAACAGGAACCAAACAAAGGTTAAAGAATTTAAGGAATTCTTTGGGTCTGGCTCCACCTATGCAACAAAGAATACAACGGCTGGAGCCAGATGCCACAAACAACTTCTTTTTGCTACAATACTACTATAACACTCCTAAAGAACCAAAACAATTTGTACTTGGACATTGTTCCGATAAAAGTCTATCTCTATCTCTATCTCTATCTCCAACTCTAACAACAACAAAATTTGTTCACTCAGTGTATCGTTTGAACGGCCGCATACCACCTCAGGAAAACTACTATAACACTCCTGAAGAACCAAAAAAATTTGTACTTGGTCATTTTTTCGATAAATGTCTATCTCCGTCTCTAAGTCTATCTCTATCTCCGTCTCTATCTCCGTCTCTATCTCCAACTCTGACAAAATGGCGGCGGTCGACGGCATCAAAAGCAAGATGGCGGCCGTAGCTTAACGATCAAGACAAATGAGGCAATGAACCCCGTACGAGCCTCCGGTTTCGGAGTTACGGGGGTTCGAACACACCAACGGTACACTTATACCGTACTGTGCACATAAGTACACGAGCCCATCGAAAAAACCGCCAAGTACGAAAATCCCATAGGGTTTACGCTAGTGCACAAAGGTATGGGAGATCGAAATCCAAGATGGCGGCGACAGACAGAAATAACCACGTCTTGCACTGGGGCCGAGAGCACGGGAAAATTTTAAGGGCACTGTGAAAACTTATTTACGCTATAACTGGTCAACGGAATGACCGATGGAGTTTGTTCTCATAGGACAAAAGATAGCTGCATATCGGGCACACAATCTATCAAAGTTTCGTCAAAAACGGCCGGAGCGTTCTCGAGATATTAACGATTAAAAAAGCGTGTACAAATAGATAGGAAGAATACACCCGAAAAAAACGCAAGTACGAAAACCCATAGCGTTACGATCGAAAACAGTTCATGCCAAACGAGAGAGGGCGCCCTTCTAAATCACTAAAATGTCCGTAACTGACCCGTCCGTTGTCCGATCGAGGTCAAATTTCGGAGAGGAACTCCTCGGGGCCACGCACCTCACCCTGATTTTTTTCGTCCGAAACCGAGGCTTTAGACATTTTCCGACAAACTACCAATTCCGCAAGGTTGCGGTACCTGGAATTACCACACGCGGATTTAGCTCGAAATTTAAGTCTATCTCCATCTCTATCTCCAACTCTAACACTCAGTGTATCGTTTGAACGGCCGCCTACCACCTCTGGAATACTCCTATGACACTCCAGAAGAACAATTTGTTTGTACTTGGACATTTTTCCCGACAACAGTCTATCTCCATCTCTATGTCTATCTCTAAGTCTATCTCTATCTCTATCTCCAACTCTAACAACAACAAAATTCGTTCACTCAGTGTATCGTTTGAACGGCCGCCAACCACCTCTGGAACACTCCTATGACACTCCTGAAGAAAAAAACATTAGTTTGTACTTGGACATTTTTTTCGACAACAGTCTATATCCATCTCTATCTCTATCTCTATCTCCAACTCTGACAACAACAAAATTTGTTCACTCAGTGTATCGTTTGAACGGCCGCCTACCACCTCAGGAATACTACTATAACACTCCTGAAGAACCAAAAGAAATTGTACTTGGTCATTTTTACGATAAAAGTCTATCTCCATCTCTATGTCTATCTCTAAGTCTATCTCTAGCTCTATCTCCAACTCGAACAACAACAAAATTTGTTCACTCAGTGTATCGTTTGAACGGCCGCCTACCACCTCTGGAACACTCCTATGACACTCGTGAAGAAAAAAACATTAGTTTGTACTTGGACATTTTTTTCGACAACAGTCTATATCCATCTCTATCTCTATCTCTATCTCCAACTCTGACAACAACAAAATTTGTTTACTCAGTGTATCGTTTGAACGGCCGCCTACCACCTCTGGAACACTACTATAACACTCCTGAAGAACCACAAAAATTTGTACTTGGTCATTTTTACGATAAATGTCTATCACCATCTCTAAGTCTATCTCTATCTCCGTCTCTATCTCCATCTCTATCTCCAACTCTGACAAAATGGCGGCGGTCGATGGCATCAAAAGCAAGATGGCGGCCGTAGCTTAACGATCAAGACATATGAGGCAATGAACCCCGTACGAGCCTCGGTTTCGGAGTTACGGGTTCGAACACCACAACGGTACACTTATACCGTACTGTGCACACAAGTATACGAGCCCATCGAAAAAACGGCCAAGTACGAAAATCCCATAGGGTTTACGCTTGTGCACAAAGGTATGGGAGATGGTAAAGCAAGATGGCGGCGGTCGACGGCATCAAAAGCAAGATGGCGGCCATACAGTTTACACTGAGACAATAGGAACTGTGCACAAACATACGGGAAGTTGTTTGAAAACGACAGAGTACGAAAATCCCATAGGCTTTACGCTTGTGCACAAAGGTATAGGAGGCACTCGAAAAAACGGCAGAGTACGAAAATCCCATAGGCTTTACGCTTGTGCACACAGGTATAGGAGAAGGTAAACCAAGATGGCGGCCGTGGGCAACTGTGCACAAACGTATGGGAAATTTTTTTATTGGCGGAATCGATAGAGGGTACCGAGTACTGCCAAAGTCTATTAGGAACACGGGATCCCAGTGTCCCGGAACACATTCAAAATGGCGGCCCACAAGTTGATGACGTCATCAAATATCGAAAAAAAA
Organism: Henricia sp. BOLD:AAB3569; assembly: GCA_037783545.1. Lineage (NCBI taxonomy): Eukaryota > Metazoa > Echinodermata > Asteroidea > Spinulosida > Echinasteridae > Henricia > Henricia sp. BOLD:AAB3569. Next base: position 81,271 of record JBBELK010001487.1, on the reverse strand, counting down.
CAATGAAAAACATAAGATTTTTTTATTGGCGCAATGGACTCGCCCTGGCCTGAAACGCGTGCAAAACTTTACCGCAGGTTGCTCCGACCTCGGGAAGGGTTCGAATCCCGCCAAAACCAAGAACCACGAGTTTTTCATTTCAAAACTTTAACTTTCAAAACTAAGGATCGAGTTCCAGAATGCAACAAGTCTTCTAACCCTAACCCTAACCCTAACCCTAACCCTAACCCTAACCCTAACCCTAACCCTAACCCTAACCCTAACCCTAACCCTAACCCTAACCCTAACCCTAACCCTAACCCTAACCCTAACCCTAACCCTAACCCTAACCCTAACCCTAACCCTAACCCTAACCCTAACCCTAACCCTAACCCTAACCCTAACCCTAACCCTAACCCTAACCCTAACCCTAACCCTAACCCTAACCCTAACCCTAACCCTAACCCTAACCCTAACCCTAACCCTAACCCTAACCCTAACCCTAACCCTAACCCTAACCCTAACCCTAACCCTAACCCTAACCCCTAACCCCTAACCCTAACCCTAACCCCTAACCCTAACCCTAACCCTAACCCTAACCCTAACCCTAACCCTAACCCCTAACCCTAACCCTAACCCTAACCCTAACCCTAACCCTAACCCTAACCCTAACCCTAACCCTAACCCCTAACCCTAACCCTAACCCCTAACCCTAACCCTAACCCTAACCCTAACCCTAACCCTAACCCTAACCCTAACCCCTAACCCCTAACCCCCTAACCCTAACCCTAACCCTAACCCCTAACCCTAACCCTAACCCTAATTGCACCCGACGGAAATTAGTTAACAAGTGGTATTTTTTTGGAACTCGCCCAACCATTCAGCGTCCGACGCTAACAAACTTGGCTACTTTGAGGAGAGAATTAACCCTCCACAGTTGCACACCCACCTCGCAAACTGCGCCTCAAACACTGTCAGGTATCTCTGTGGAACTAGAGGACGGACACAGGAGAATAAACTGAAATACAAAATACATAAGAATCAAGTTAGAGGGGTAATTGCACCCGACGGAAATTAGTTAACAAGTGGTATTTTTTTGGAACTCGCCCAACCATTCAGCGTCCGACGCTAACAAACTTGGCTACTTTGAGGAGAGAATTAACCCTCCACAGTTGCACACCCACCTCGCAAACTGCGCCTCAAACACTGTCAGGTATCTCTGTGGAACTAGAGGACGGACACAGGAGAATAAACTGAAATACAAAATACATAAGAATCAAGTTAGAGGGGTAATTGCACCCGACGGAAATTAGTTAACAAGTGGTATTTTTTTGGAACTCGCCCAACCATTCAGCGTCCGACGCTAACAAACTTGGCTACTTTGAGGAGAGAATTAACCCTCCACAGTTGCACACCCACCTCGCAAACTGCGCCTCAAACACTGTCAGGTATCTCTGTGGAACTAGAGGACGGACACAGGAGAATAAACTGAAATACAAAATACATAAGAATCAAGTTAGAGGGGTAATTGCACCCGACGGAAATTAGTTAACAAGTGGTATTTTTTTGGAACTCGCCCAACCATTCAGCGTCCGACGCTAACAAACTTGGCTACTTTGAGGAGAGAATTAACCCTCCACAGTTGCACACCCACCTCGCAAACTGCGCCTCAAACACTGTCAGGTATCTCTGTGGAACTAGAGGACGGACACAGGAGAATAAACTGAAATACAAAATACATAAGAATCAAGTTAGAGGGGTAATTGCACCCGACGGAAATTAGTTAACAAGTGGTATTTTTTTGGAACTCGCCCAACCATTCAGCGTCCGACGCTAACAAACTTGGCTACTTTGAGGAGAGAATTAACCCTCCACAGTTGCACACCCACCTCGCAAACTGCGCCTCAAACACTGTCAGGTATCTCTGTGGAACTGGAGGACGGACACAGGAGAATAAACTGAAATACAAAATACATAAGAATCAAGTTAGAGGGGTAATTGCACCCGACGGAAATTAGTTAACAAGTGGTATTTTAACACCATACCATTAAGACGCTCACCCTCCTACAGCGGGTGATGCGGGGAGGTTCGAACCCCCGTCGTCAGATCGGGAGTTAGAGTACACAACCACTGTGCCACATCAGTCTTCCCTGAAAAACTGTGTTCGGAACTTATATTTAAACCTTAGGGTTCTAAAAACCTACCTTTCCCGTATTAGGGCGACCGGTTATGGGTAAAAAAAGGCGTAATAGGACGACCGACCGCATTAGGGCGACCGATAGCCGGTCGTCCTAACGCCAAGTGTTTCAAAAACCATCTTTATTAGGTCAAAAAACATTTTTATTAGGTTTCTCACCATTTTTATTAGGTTTGTTTGGTTAATTTGGCATGGTGTTCCGGCAAAAAGTGACCAATGGTCAAATAACGGCCTTATGTCACCTCTGGAACACTCCTATGACACTCCTGAGAAATTCATTTGTACTTGGAGAAAAGTCTTTCCATCTCTATCTCCATCTCTATCTCTAACTCTAACAACAACAAAAATGGCCCGGCCATGTGCAGCAATCAGTTAAAAAAGGGAAAAAAATGTATGTATGCACTACACTAACTGCTAAGAATACTATAAAGTTAAGAAATGATTTAAAACTTCACTAAATTCAATCAGTACAAGTACATGTATAAGAAAGGAAAATACAAAATAATCACTTAAAGATTGTTGTTAAATAAAACAGAAAATTCCACACTTCAGAACACACACGGTCAAGACTGATCTAAATTTAAGTGTCCGAACTTCAAAACATTGTATAAATTACAATAGAAGTATAACTCCAAGTTAGCACACGGTGAAAGTATGAGAATTTTAATTTTTGTAGAGTTAAACCAGGCCAGACTTGAATGATTTCTATTCGAGCAAATAAAGTCAACTACCATCGGTTTCGGTAGGAAGTGATTCACACTATGAACAACGAACAATGGCAATTGGGCACACACCATTGTTAAAAACAATAGTTTGTGCCCAATTTCCAATATCAGTTGCTCATAGTGTCAGTCATTGAAGAAAATAACATCAGTTAATTAAGAAGTTATATAATAAAAGAAAAGAACAACTTACCAGTAAACAAAAGCATCAGGAGCACCGGTTGAATATGCTGTTCACGCACGGGTAAGCCTCAACTGACCAGCACAGACAAGAAAGCACTACTGTGAAATTCGGGCTCTTCCGTTTCTGTACAGGGTAGGAACAGACTAGACCATTAAATATTGGGTGGGTGTTATGGCCGAGCGGTCTAGTGCGTCGAACTTAAATTCATATGGTAGTACTAGAATGTAGGTTCGAATCCTGGTTAATTTGGCATGGTGTTCCGGCAAAAAGTGACCAATGGTCAAATAACGGCCTTATGTCACCTCTGGAACACTCCTATGACACTCCTGAGAAATTCATTTGTACTTGGAGAAAAGTCTTTCCATCTCTATCTCCATCTCTATCTCTAACTCTAACAACAACAAAAATGGCCCGGCCATGTGCAGCAATCAGTTAAAAAAGGGAAAAAAATGTATGTATGCACTACACTAACTGCTAAGAATACTATAAAGTTAAGAAATGATTTAAAACTTCACTAAATTCAATCAGTACAAGTACATGTATAAGAAAGGAAAATACAAAATAATCACTTAAAGATTGTTGTTAAATAAAACAGAAAATTCCACACTTCAGAACACACACGGTCAAGACTGATCTAAATTTAAGTGTCCGAACTTCAAAACATTGTATAAATTACAATAGAAGTATAACCCCAAGTTAGCACACGGTGAAAGTATGAGAATTTTAATATTTGTAGAGTTAAACCAGGCCAGACTTGAATGATTTCTATTCGAGCAAATAAAGTCAACTACCATCGGTTTCGGTAGGAAGTGATTCACACTATGAACAACGAACAATGGCAATTGGGCACACACCATTGTTAAAAACAATAGTTTGTGCCCAATTTCCAATGTCAGTTGCTCATAGTGTCAGTCATTGAAGAAAATAACATCAGTTAATTAAGAAGTTATATAATAAAAGAAAACAACAACTTACCAGAAAACAAAAGCATCAGGAGCAACGGTTGAATATGCTGTTCACGCACGGGTAAGCCTCAACTGACCAGCACAGGCAAGGAAGCACTACTGTGAAATTCGGGCTCTTCCGTTTCTGTACAGGGTAGGAACAGACTAGACCATTAAATATTGGGTGGGTGTTATGGCCGAGCGGTCTAGTGCGTCGAACTTAAATTCATGTGGTAGTACTAGAATGTAGGTTCGAATCCTGGCCGTGACGGGTGGAGGCACATGTGCTCTTTGTTATCTGTAAAAGGACAACGCAATGTCCGATCAGGTCCGGAGTAGAATTTGTGAAATCGCCCGACCATTCCGCGTCCGACGATACCAAAATTGGCTCTCCCTCATTTTTTTCGTCCGAAACCGAGGCTTTTGACATTTACCGCCAAACTACCAATTCCGCAAGGTTGCGAGACCAGGAATTACCGCGCGCGGAATTAGCTCGAAATGTATTACGATAAAAATCTATCTCCATCTCTATCTCCATCTCTAAGTCTATCTCTATCTCTATCTCCCACTCTAACAACAACAACATTTGTTCACTCAGTGTATCGTTTGAACGGCCGCCTACCACCTCAGGAATACTACTATAACACTCCTGAAGAACCAAAAAAAATTGTACTTGGTCATTTTTACGATAAAAGTCTATCTCCATCTCTATGTCTATCTCTAAGTCCATCTCTATCTCTATCTCCAACTATAACAACAACAAAATTTGTTCACTAAGTGTATCGTTTGAACGGCCGCCTACCACCTCTGGAACACTCCTATGACACTCCTGAAGAACAATACATTTGTTTGTACTTGGACATTATTTTCGATACCAGTCTATATCCATCTCTATTTCTATCTCTATCTCCAACTCTAACAACAACAAAATTTGTTCACTCAGTGTATCGTTTGAACGGCCGCCTACCACCTCAGGAATACTACTATAACACTCCTGAAGAACCCAAAAAAAATTGTACTTGGTCATTTTTACGATAAAAGTCTATCTCCATCTCTATGTCTATCTCTAAGTCCATCTCTATCTCTATCTCCAACTATAACAACAACAAAATTTGTTCACTAAGTGTATCGTTTGAACGGCCGCCTACCACCTCTGGAACACTCCTATGACACTCCTGAAGAACAATACATTTGTTTGTACTTGGACATTATTTTCGATACCAGTCTATATCCATCTCTATCTCTATCTCTATCTCCAACTCTAACAACAACAAAATTTGTTCACTCAGTGTATCGTTTGAACGGCCGCCTACCACCTCAGGAATACTACTATAACACTCCTGAAGAACCCAAAAAAAATTGTACTTGGTCATTTTTACGATAAAAGTCTATCTCCATCTCTATGTCTATCTCTAAGTCCATCTCTATCTCTATCTTCAACTCTAACAACAACAAAATTTGTTCACTAAGTGTATCGTTTGAACGGCCGCCTACCACCTCAGGAATACTACTATGACACTCCTGAAGAACCAAAAAAATTTGTACTTGGTCATTTTTACGATAAAAGTCTATCTCCATCTCTACGTCTATCTCTAAGTCTATCTCCGTCTCTATCTCCATCTCTATCTCCATCTCCAACTATGACAAAATGGCGGCGGTCGATGGCATCAAAAGCAAGATGACGGCCGTAGCTTAACGATCAAGACATATGAGGCAATGAACCCCGTACGAGCCTCGGTTTCGGAGTTACGGGTTTGGAAAATCACAACGGTACACTTATACCGTACTGTGCACACAAGTATAAGGGGGAGCCATCGAAAAAACGACGCAGTCCAAAATCCCATAGCGTTACGAATTCCCACGATCAGGAAGCAAATAGATACATTGTATCTATTTCAGCCTTTTCGAAATCTCGGATCCGACTCCGTCTCAATCTCCGACTCCATAGGTTTACATTGGCCGAAACACAGCCTCAGCACAAGTAGACATTTGCAAAACGTTACAGTTCAATTCTGCAGGTCGTCTTCGCATTCGCCACTAGATTCAATCATGGAGCCCGTTCCGGAAGAGATGTGGCAAGAAATAATAAGCCAACCCGAGTTCCACCGATACCTTGACATTGACCACTACGGGATCAATTTTAATGTGCAGGACGATATCCAAGACGCTCTAATATGGCTAATGGGAAACACGGTCAAGCTGTCTTCGGCCGACAAAAGGGTTTATCGACGCGAATTCTATCCTGCCGGCTTCGATCCCATAATATTGACTTACTTTCCGAGCATCGTGGAGACGGCCAGAGAACCCGGCCTAAAGTACGGAATTTGCTCAAAACTGTCAATGATTCGACACAACACTGTCCCCGCTGAAGACAAGAAAGAATACCTCCTGAAGGGCCATAGCATCCAGATCTCTACCATTACATTCCTAGAGGCGTTGAGGTTGTCAGAAGTAAAGTACATCCGTGTAATAAATTATGGAATGAAACAAGAGATTAGGACATTCCCCGACGTCGAGATGAACACCATCGACTGCGGAGCAGTGCTAGAAGGATATCCTGAGAACCTTTTCGACATTTCATACTCCAGCTTCGAAGATTACGTGTACGTCATCAAGTTGAAAAACAGACATCTTCTGAAGAAAGGCACTCAAGTAGACATCTACCCGATGTACACCCCGCTGGACCAACGTAAATTCCCATCTTCACACCACGGGGGGAATCTGACGGTAAAATTCCCGGGGGATGACATGCGACAGGTCAAGGTTTACAACGAGGCCTATCACTTCCTCCGGGGATGTCACCGTTACCGTATATCTCAGCCAGTGAGCACAGTAGCCGCGTACAGGAAGCTGTGGCAATTCAAGCACATCTATGAACTCATGACCGCGAACCCCGACCGCATCGGAGGAATACGGTTCGAGGCGACGATCTTTTCGCGAACCATGCACGGTGCGGTGCGCACATTCCTGGACCGGGAGCCCCACAACATCGACCAACTCCTAAGCCCTTGCCTCGTCACCAAAAAACACATGACAGTACAAAAGTACCTACAACAGACGCACCACCATCTGCACACGGCCCAAATGCTATTTCGCCAAGCCGGCATCACAGGCAACTTTGGACGACCACGCCAAGTCAACATCGCCGAAAAGAGGATATTAGGAGACCTGAAATCACTGCTGGGATACACAACCCAAGCCGGCTACAGAACCGATCCGATAGAACCAAACGCTTGGTGGCGCACGTTTCACGACGTGGACCAACCGGAACAAGACATCGCGGACGAAGATCACGCAGAGGATGCCCACGCACAGGGGGGTCCCGCGCGACCACCTCGTGGAGCACCACGCCCGCCCCGCCACGAATTCAACAAGAGTATCGTCCAACTGGCAGAACGGTTCCGCGAAATCAGAGGCAGCCGCCAGATCAGTTGGCCACCAGTCCTGAGACTGTTTCGCCGACTACATCCCACGTGCAACTCGAGCGACGAGCAGATAAAGAACAGGTATAAGTTGCTGGTGCGCAGTGGGCGCCAGTAAACCAACCTCAACAAACTGGACCAAACATCTGTCTCCAATCATGAACAATCACTGCTTTATTATCATTTAAATTGTTCGAGTATTTAATTGTTACTGAAATTATCATTCAATCATCAAGAATGGCCTGCAATCATTATCAATCATGGTGCTTTCTACAATTTACTAAATTATGTACAGAAAGTGTTTTATATCATATATCTTGTATTTCAATCGATCTTGTACTTAATTATTACTTAAATTATCTCGTAATCATTGACGATTGGAAATAATCACTATTAATCACGGTGCTTTTTAAAGTTGACAAAATTATGTGCTTAAATTATCTTTGATCTTTTATCTTGTACCAACCTGTATTTATCGCCAACCACTTATTTATTTATACCATCTTGTTGCGAACAGAAATAAATTTATTTATTTCTAACGGAGATCTTTTATCTTGTACTGACCTGTATTTATCGCCAACCACTTATTTATTTATACCATCTTGTTGCGAACAGAAATAAATTTATTTATTTCTAACGGAGATCTTTTATCTTGTACTGACCTGTATTTATCGCCAACCACTTATTTATTTATACCATCTTGTTGCGAACAGAAATAAATTTATTTATTTCTAACGGAGATCTTTTATCTTGTACTGACCTGTATTTATCGCCAACCACTTATTTATTTATACCATCTTGTTGCGAACAGAAATAAATTTATTTAATTCTAACGGAGACAGCGTTTCTTGAGTCCAAATTAAATCCAAGTGTATGATACATTGTGTGCTTACGACTGACTACGACTGCATCGTCGAGTCAAAATGGGGGGAATGAACATCGAGTGGGTTATCGATGGAAAGAGGACGTCGTGCTAAACAATAATACACTACTCCCCAAGCCCGTATCTCTTACCGTTCTCGAGTTATGAGGTCATTTACGGTTTGGGCGTGACGTCATCAAAAGACATTTCGGGCATAACTCGAGAACGCAATGTCCGATCGTAACCGGAGAGGTATTTCTGAACTCGCAACGTCATTCCGCTTCGGACGACATCACTCACGATACAGTCAGACCAGGCGTTCGATTTGACCTCATATGACCTTTGAGAAGTTGTGGTAGGACGGTATACAAAGTTGAATTTTTGAACTCGCCGTTCTAAGCCAAGTCCGAAAAACTAGCTCCCATGTCCATACCTCTAACCGTTCTAGAGTTATAAGGTCACTTCCGGTTTGGGCGTGACGTCATAAAACATTTTCGGACATAACTCGAGAACCCAATGTCCGATGGCGTCGGGAGAGGTATTTTTGAACTCGCAACGTCATTCCGCTACGGAAGACATCACTCACGATACAGTCAGACCAGGCGTTCGATTTGACCTCATATGACCTTTGAGAAGTTGTGGTAGGACGGTATACAAAGTTGAATTTTTGAACTCGCCGTTCTAAGCCAAGTCCGAAAAACTAGCTCCCATGTCCATACCTCTAACCGTTCTAGAGTTATAAGGTCACTTCCGGTTTGGGCGTGACGTCATAAAACATTTTCGGACATAACTCGAGAACCCAATGTCCGATGGCGTCGGGAGAGGTATTTTTGAACTCGCAACGTCATTCCGCTACGGAAGACATCACTCCCGATACCGTCAGACCGAGCGTTAAATTTGACCTCAGATGACCTTTGACCTCGGTCAAAAAAATCGCGCTCCACGTACCATTATACTGATGTACTTTACAAATCCGTACGACGTACCTTTCTATTTCGGCCAATGGCGCCTCTTTGAGGCACTCGGTGCACACAAAACCAAAACCAACATGTCCGCCGTACATCGACGATCAAGACATATGAGGCAACCCACCCCGTACGAGCCTCGATATCGAAGTTACGGGGGTTCGAACACCACGACAGTACACTTATACCGTACTGTGCACAAAGGTATAGCAGCCCATCGAAAAAAAGGCCAAGTACGAAAATCCCATAGGGTTTACGCTTGTGCACAAAGGTATAGGCACTTGTCGAAAACCAAGATGGCGCCGATAGACGGCAGCAAAAGCAACATGGCGGAGGTTGACGGTAGCAAAAGAAAGATGGCGGCGGGAGACGAAAGGTGGCGGACGAAAAACGACAAAGTACCGAAAACCCATAGGCTTTAACGCAAGCGTAATGTTGAAAATGGCGGCGGTAGACAAGAACGACGCGTCTGCCTATGGGGCCTAGTGTACCGGACACTTTTAAGGGCACTGTAAAAACTTATTTACGCTATAACCGGTCAACAGAATGCCCAATGCAGTTTGCTCTCATAAGACAAAAGATAGCTGCGTATCAGGCACACAATCTATCAAAGTTTCGTCAAAAACGGCCGGAGCGTTCTCGAGTTATGAACAATAAAAAAAAACGTGTACAAATAGATAGGAAGAATTCACAAAAAAAAACGCAAGTACGAAAACCCATAGCGTAACGATCGAAAACAGTTCATGCCAAACGACGCCCTTCAAAATCACTAAAATGTCCGTAACTGACCCGTCCGTTGTCCGATCGAGGTCAAATTTCGGAAAGGAACTCCTCGGGGGGCCACGCACCTCACCCTGATTTTTTTCGTCCCAAACCGAGGCATTAGACATTTTCCGACAAACTACCAATTCCGCAAGGTTGCGGTACCTGGAATTACCACACGCGGATTTAGCTCGAAATTTAAGTCTATCTCCATCTCTATCTCCATCTCAATCTCTATCTCTATCTCTATCTCCCACTCTAACACTCAGTGTATCGTTAGAACGGCCGCCTACCACCTCTGGAATACTGTAACGAACCACCACGCCAGTAAAAGAATAACTAATGAATTCATTCAACGAAATAACAAACAATATGGATATACAATTTAAGTAGAGGCATCAAGCCTTCGCAGCGGGCACGGTCGCTTTCCAAAGGGAAAACCCCTTGACGAAAATCGGCCTCGCCCGCTACCCGACACACTGGATGCCTCTACAAGAAAATAAAACAGATACTCACAAATCAAAATTAAATGGCCGAAGCAAAACCCAAGACACCTGCACGCAAACCAGTAGAAAAGTGACTAAATATAAATACTGTAGAACTAAAACGACGTTAATCTCACAACTGCCCAGACGCAAATCCCTGCCTGCATGCAAACGCCAAGGGTTTTTATACATTTATGAACAACTAAAAGAATTTAATATACAAAAGGAATTCTTTCTATTGTTAGCGAAAGTCCGGGCCCAACAGGAACCAAACAAAGGTTAAAGAATTTAAGGAATTCTTTGGGTCTGGCTCCACCTATGCAACAAAGAATACAACGGCTGGAGCCAGATGCCACAAACAACTTCTTTTTGCTACAATACTACTATAACACTCCTAAAGAACCAAAACAATTTGTACTTGGACATTGTTCCGATAAAAGTCTATCTCTATCTCTATCTCTATCTCCAACTCTAACAACAACAAAATTTGTTCACTCAGTGTATCGTTTGAACGGCCGCATACCACCTCAGGAAAACTACTATAACACTCCTGAAGAACCAAAAAAATTTGTACTTGGTCATTTTTTTCGATAAATGTCTATCTCCGTCTCTAAGTCTATCTCTATCTCCGTCTCTATCTCCGTCTCTATCTCCAACTCTGACAAAATGGCGGCGGTCGACGGCATCAAAAGCAAGATGGCGGCCGTAGCTTAACGATCAAGACAAATGAGGCAATGAACCCCGTACGAGCCTCGGTTTCGGAGTTACGGGGGTTCGAACACACCAACGGTACACTTATACCGTACTGTGCACATAAGTACACGAGCCCATCGAAAAAACCGCCAAGTACGAAAATCCCATAGGGTTTACGCTAGTGCACAAAGGTATGGGAGATCGAAATCCAAGATGGCGGCGACAGACAGAAATAACCACGTCTTGCACTGGGGCCGAGAGCACGGGAAAATTTTAAGGGCACTGTGAAAACTTATTTACGCTATAACTGGTCAACGGAATGACCGATGGAGTTTGTTCTCATAGGACAAAAGATAGCTGCATATCGGGCACACAATCTATCAAAGTTTCGTCAAAAACGGCCGGAGCGTTCTCGAGATATTAACGATTAAAAAAGCGTGTACAAATAGATAGGAAGAATACACCCGAAAAAAACGCAAGTACGAAAACCCATAGCGTTACGATCGAAAACAGTTCATGCCAAACGAGAGAGGGCGCCCTTCTAAATCACTAAAATGTCCGTAACTGACCCGTCCGTTGTCCGATCGAGGTCAAATTTCGGAGAGGAACTCCTCGGGGCCACGCACCTCACCCTGATTTTTTTCGTCCGAAACCGAGGCTTTAGACATTTTCCGACAAACTACCAATTCCGCAAGGTTGCGGTACCTGGAATTACCACACGCGGATTTAGCTCGAAATTTAAGTCTATCTCCATCTCTATCTCCAACTCTAACACTCAGTGTATCGTTTGAACGGCCGCCTACCACCTCTGGAATACTCCTATGACACTCCAGAAGAACAATTTGTTTGTACTTGGACATTTTTCCCGACAACAGTCTATCTCCATCTCTATGTCTATCTCTAAGTCTATCTCTATCTCTATCTCCAACTCTAACAACAACAAAATTCGTTCACTCAGTGTATCGTTTGAACGGCCGCCAACCACCTCTGGAACACTCCTATGACACTCCTGAAGAAAAAAACATTAGTTTGTACTTGGACATTTTTTTCGACAACAGTCTATATCCATCTCTATCTCTATCTCTATCTCCAACTCTGACAACAACAAAATTTGTTCACTCAGTGTATCGTTTGAACGGCCGCCTACCACCTCAGGAATACTACTATAACACTCCTGAAGAACCAAAAGAAATTGTACTTGGTCATTTTTACGATAAAAGTCTATCTCCATCTCTATGTCTATCTCTAAGTCTATCTCTAGCTCTATCTCCAACTCGAACAACAACAAAATTTGTTCACTCAGTGTATCGTTTGAACGGCCGCCTACCACCTCTGGAACACTCCTATGACACTCGTGAAGAAAAAAACATTAGTTTGTACTTGGACATTTTTTTCGACAACAGTCTATATCCATCTCTATCTCTATCTCTATCTCCAACTCTGACAACAACAAAATTTGTTTACTCAGTGTATCGTTTGAACGGCCGCCTACCACCTCTGGAACACTACTATAACACTCCTGAAGAACCACAAAAATTTGTACTTGGTCATTTTTACGATAAATGTCTATCACCATCTCTAAGTCTATCTCTATCTCCGTCTCTATCTCCATCTCTATCTCCAACTCTGACAAAATGGCGGCGGTCGATGGCATCAAAAGCAAGATGGCGGCCGTAGCTTAACGATCAAGACATATGAGGCAATGAACCCCGTACGAGCCTCGGTTTCGGAGTTACGGGTTCGAACACCACAACGGTACACTTATACCGTACTGTGCACACAAGTATACGAGCCCATCGAAAAAACGGCCAAGTACGAAAATCCCATAGGGTTTACGCTTGTGCACAAAGGTATGGGAGATGGTAAAGCAAGATGGCGGCGGTCGACGGCATCAAAAGCAAGATGGCGGCCATACAGTTTACACTGAGACAATAGGAACTGTGCACAAACATACGGGAAGTTGTTTGAAAACGACAGAGTACGAAAATCCCATAGGCTTTACGCTTGTGCACAAAGGTATAGGAGGCACTCGAAAAAACGGCAGAGTACGAAAATCCCATAGGCTTTACGCTTGTGCACACAGGTATAGGAGAAGGTAAACCAAGATGGCGGCCGTGGGCAACTGTGCACAAACGTATGGGAAATTTTTTTATTGGCGGAATCGATAGAGGGTACCGAGTACTGCCAAAGTCTATTAGGAACACGGGATCCCAGTGTCCCGGAACACATTCAAAATGGCGGCCCACAAGTTGATGACGTCATCAAATATCGAAAAAAAACAATGAAAAACATAAGATTTTTTTATTGGCGCAATGGACTCGCCCTGGCCTGAAACGCGTGCAAAACTTTACCGCAGGTTGCTCCGACCTCGGGAAGGGTTCGAATCCCGCCAAAACCAAGAACCACGAGTTTTTCATTTCAAAACTTTAACTTTCAAAACTAAGGATCGAGTTCCAGAATGCAACAAGTCTTCTAACCCTAACCCTAACCCTAACCCTAACCCTAACCCTAACCCTAACCCTAACCCTAACCCCTAACCCTAACCCTAACCCTAACCCCTAACCCTAACCCTAACCCTAACCCTAACCCCTAACCCTAACCCTAACCCTAACCCTAACCCTAACCCCTAACCCTAACCCTAACCCTAACCCTAACCCTAACCCTAACCCTAACCCTAACCCTAACCCTAACCCTAACCCTAACCCTAACCCTAACCCCCTAACCCTAACCCTAACCCTAACCCTAACCCTAACCCTAACCCCTAACCCCTAACCCTAACCCTAACCCCTAACCCCATTTATTCGAATACATTCACATTTATGCAAATTTATTTAATTTTACTCAGATTTATTTGAATTGATTCACATTTATTCAAATATAACTTTAACTTTATGCAAATTTATTTAAATTTACTCAGATTGATTTGAATTGTGCAAATTTATTCAAAACTTCAGTTATTCACATTTATTCAAATTTCAACAAATGATTCGAATCCGTACAAAATTTACATTTAAAATTTATTTCATTTCATTCAAATAAATGTAGAACATTTATCGTCAACAATTTAAGGTCGAAAATTTAACGTAACAAGTTTACGGTCTATAATTTAACGTCGCAAATTGACCTTTATATTTTAATGTAGATAATGTTTTTATATTTATTCAAATTTAACGTCGGAAAATTTACGTAGAAATTTGACGTTTAACATTTATCGTCGACAATTTCAGGTCGAAAATTTAACGTCTACATTTTAACGTAGAAAATTTAATGTACACAATTTCATGTCAAAAATTTAACGTCGCAAATTGACATTTATATTTTAATGAAGATAATGTTTATTCGAATTTAACATAGAAAATTAAACGTAGAAAATTTAATGTACACAATTTCATGTCAAAAATTTAACGTAGAAAATTCAACATCGCATAATTTAAAGTAGACAATTAAACGTACAAAATTTATCGTCAAACATTTAACGTCGAAAAATAAATGTACAAAATTTTATGTAACAAATTTGACGTAGACAATTTATCGTCGAAAATTTAATGTACAAAATTTAATGTACGAAATTTAACATCGCAAACTTAACGTAGACAATTAAACGTAGGAAATTTATCGTCGAAAATTTATTGTACGAAATTTGACGTAGACAATTTATCGTCGAAAATTTAATGTAACAAATTTAACGTCGCAAATTGACCTTTATATTTTAATGCAGATAATGTTTTTATATTTATTCAAATTTGACGTAGACAATTTATCGTCGAAAATTTAATGTACGAAATTTAACATCGCAAACTTAACGTAAACAATTAAACGTAGGAAATTTGACGTCAAAAATTTAATGTACACAATTTTATGTACGAAATTTAACATCGCGAACTTAACGTAAACAATTGAACGTCGCAAAATTTAACGTAGACAATTTGATGTCGAAAATTTAACATCGCAAATTTAACGTCGCAAATTGACCTTTATATGTAGATAATGTTTTTAAATTTATTCAAATTTAACGTACAAAATTTGACGTAGACAATTTAATGTACAAAATTTAACGTTGACAATTAAACGTCGAAAATTTAACGTCGCAAATTGACCTTTATATTTTAATGTAGATAATGTTTTTAAATTTATTCAAATTTAACGTACTAAATTTGACGTAGACAATTTATCGTCGAAAATTTAATGTACAAAATTTAACGTTGACAATTAAACGTCGAAAATTTAACGTCGCAAATTGACCTTTATATTTTAATGTAGATAATGTTTTTAAATTTATTCAAATTTTACGTAGAAAATTTTACGTAGAAAATTTATCGTCGAAAATTTAATGTACAAAATTTAATGTAAAAAATTTAATGTCGCAAAATTTCACGTAGACAAATAAACGTAGGAAATTTGACGTCAAAAATTTAATGTACACAATTTTATGTACGGAACTTAACGTAAACAATTAAACGTAGAAAATTTATCGTCAAACATTTAACGTAGAAAATTTATCGTCGAAAATTTCACGTCGCAAATTGACCTTTATATTTTAATGTAGATAATGTTTTTAAATTTATTCAAATTTGACGTAGACAATTTATCAAAAATTTAATGTACGAAATTTAACGTCGCAAAATTTAACGTAGACAATTAAACGTAGACAATTAGACGTAGAAAATTTAATGTACACAATTTTATGTACGAAATTTAACATCGCGAACTTAACGTAAACAATTGAACGTCGCAAAATTTAACGTAGATAATTTGACGTAGAAAATTTATCATCGAAAATTTAATGTACACAATTTTATGTAACAAATTTAACGTCGCAAATTTACGTTTATATTTTAATGTAGATAATGTTTTTAAATTTATTCAAATTTAACGTAGAAAATTTAACATAGAAAAATTGACGTAGACAATTTATCGTCAAACATTTATCGTCGAAAATTTTACGTCGCAAATTGACCTTGATATTTTAATGTAGATAATGTTTTTAAATTTATTCAAATTTAACGTCGAAAATTTTACGTATAACAATTAGCTTTAACATTTATTCCAATGAACATTTGACGTCGCAAATTTAACGTCAACAATTTAACGTAGAAAATTGACGTTCAAAATTTATTGACATTTATTCAAATTAACGTCGGAAATTTTTCGTCGACAAATTTACGTCGAAAATTTAACATCTAACACTTAACGTACACAATTAACGTTTAAAATTGATTGCAAATTAACTAAGAAAATTTAACGTCCAAAAATTAAGTTTAATATGGATTTAAATTTATTCAAATTAACGTCTACAATTTAACGTCGACAATTTACGTTTAAATTTTATTTCAATTGATTCAAATTAACTTCGAAGATTTTACGTCGAACATTTAACGGAGAAAATTTAGCTTAGAAATTGAACTTTCAATTTGGTACATTTATTGCAAATTAAACTTGCATTTCAAACATTTCAGTTAAAAATTCACATTAAACTGGATTTATTTACGGTCATTGAAATTAAAGTGCAAACAATTTGTCGCCGTTCTCCGTCGCAATTTTTTCATCGCACGTCAATTGCCCGAAAATTTTTAATAGCAATTACTTTCAATTTAGTTTTACTTACTTTAATTTCAGTTAATTTATATTAAGGTACGTACAATTTAATTGCCTTTTTTCCTCGGTCTTCTCCGTCGTTCTTGGTTGCTTTTCTTCGTTGCCTATCCATTGCTTTTCTTTGTTGCATTTCTCCATCGATTTCTTCGGTCATCTTTCTCCATCACAATTGGCACGTCAGTTTCCGATGAGGACAGCTACAGAAATATCAAATACAAACAATGTGACTCAACATAAATTAAAGTTATGTTCATTTATACAAATTAAACTTAGCAAATTTCAGTTAAAAATAACTGACCAGACAAACAATCAAAATTATCTGCTAATAAACAAGTATAAAGAAAAGCATCAAAATAAATGAACACGCACCACATGCAGTTTTGGCAGTCTCCATCATCCGAAAAATAGCACTCGGTCAGCATGTACAAATGTGCGCATCAAAATCTCATGTCATTGAGATCATCTACACAGATATAAAAAACAGTTAGTCAAACATAAACTAAATCAAAATTACAGTCATTGTTCATGAAACATAACAATCGTGAATATAAACACCGATAAACAATCAACTTATCTTTATAGCAAAGTAGAATATTTACTGCACGACAGACTATGCCAGAGCGTCGGCAAAAAAATACACAAAGTTAGTCCATTAAAGCAAGATTCCAATCTTGAAACATGAAAATAAACACATTAATTACAAAAAAACTACATTTATTATCTTACCGAGGGAGCCAAAGCTACAAACGATAGAGTATGACAGGCTCTACCGGCAGGTCATAATAGGTTGTTGAAGACATCGGCAGATAAACCAAACAAGAAAGTTAGTTCATTGGAAAACAAACAATTTCTCATCTGCAGGAAAAACTAACAATAACAGAGTTAGTCTCACAAAACAATTCAAAATTACAATCATGAATCATAAAACAAACAACAAAACAAATAAACAAATTAACAACTTATCTTCGTGGCAAATTACACAAAATACTGCACGACAAATTATGCAAACGACTTGTTACACGTGCATCACCATCCACATTTGTTAACATCTGCAAAAAAACAAAACAATACAGTTAGTGATTTGCAAAACAACACAACATAACAATCATGAATCACATGAAACAAACAAACATTTATATAAAATACAAGCACAAAATAAATTTACATTTGTGAAAAAAATACATAAATAACAACAATCATGAGCGCATCACCATCCCAGGTTGTTAACGACATTGGTAACTTATTTTCGTGGCCAGGTACAAAAATAAAGACGATAAACTACTCAAGTAACTCGTAATAGGCACATCACGCTCAGCCCACCCACCTAAGCCAATAACAAATGCAGCCTGTGACACATGCGCACATAGACTTTTTTCAAGTCTGCGTAATTTCTGATTCTCAATTTATCATCGTAAGTGCGTGTGACTAGCGCCAACTGTGACTTGTGCTACGTATACAGTATGCACGGCAAAAGTACAAGGCAGGCGTACGTAATGTACATTCGCACGTGTACACAAGCGGCATTTCGGGGAAACGCGGTTAACGTCAAAATTATTTATTTCCAACCGTGAAATTCTTCTACTTCCCGCGGGACTGGAGTGAAATTAATATATGAACATGTCAACTTTCACCAATCCGACTTAAAAGAGGTAAAACACACAGGAATTGAACAAATGTTCTAGGTTGATGTGTCCGAGATAAGCAAAATTCCGACTTACGCGATCAGACTTAAGCAAAGAGTGGCATACAAAAATCAAACGTTCCAAGCGATTTTGTCCGAGATAAGTGAAAATCCGACATAAACGAATCCGACTTAAGCAAGGTTTACTGTAATTTCATAATAATAATAAAGGTTTATTTAACACACGGTCTACATATAGAATATCGCAAAGCGCGATACATCATTGAAAAACAAATAAACATGATAATACTTACGAAATTACAGTCATTTAAAACATTTAAAAGTTAGTTAAAATATTCATTAAGATTAAACTAATATAATATTATTAATAATAATAATAATAGTTCATTTAACACACGCTCTACATATAAAATATCGCACAGCGCGATACGGCATTGAAAAACAAATAAACATGATAATAATTACGAAATTATACGGTCATTTAAAATATTCATTAAAAATAAATATTCATTAAAAGAAATGTAAACAAATGTCCGTCGGTTTTGACGGGAACAACGAATGCAGTGAAAAATCATAAGACTCCCCGAATTTGAACCACAGAAATTGTGCTTAACTATGAATGCCGACCGGTAGTCTCCAATCAAAATATCGCAGTAAGTCTACACTTATCGGTATTGGCTTTTGCAGGTTCTTAACATGTGCGCGGACGGCCACTAACTGGATAAATCCCCCACTTAACTACTAATGTACGGCTGTACACTTCCATTGCACGAAAATGCATACCGGGGGCCCCTCAGTATGCATTTTCGTGCAATGGAAGTTTCCAAAGGACTGTTTATTAAGACATAGATGTATCCTAGAATGGACGCCACTGTTGCACGCGATATAGCCAACACCGATAAGTAAAGAGCTACGACAACACCTTGTTTAAAGACTACAGATAGGATTCACAGCTCAAATGATAGAGCATCGGCCCATTAAACACAAAGTCTATGATTCTAATCCGGGAGGAACCAATTGGAGCCGACGCTTGGAGCCGAGAGCCGATGCTTGGAGCCGACGCTTGGAGTTTGGAGCCAATGCAGCCGACTCTGGGAGCTTTGAACCGAATTTTTTAGCCGACGCGTTAAGCCGCCGATTAGTTTCTTGTTTAGGACCCAAGTTTAAAAAAACAAAGTACTCATCTTTCTAAATGTGCTAAATCCACCGTCACAACTGCAATCTGCTCGTCTCCATCAGGCGATGATGTAGTCATCATTACGAATTTCTCCCATTTAAACGAATCCGAGTTGGAGCTTTCTAACTCGGAAATAGCGCATCGCATTCAAAAGTGACAGCTGTCCCCAGCGGACATAATTGTAATAGCCCCTTGTGGGTCACAGCCAAGGTAGTAATAGCCTATTGACCTCTATAAGTGTACAGTGTGCCACATGGGTAATGGAATTGACTGGTTTTTTTTATCCACTGATGGTAGTTACATGTGGTTGCTGCAATAACCACCAGCTTCATGCGTAGGAATATAAAAATAAGAAAACGTGGAAATTAAGTCATTATGACTAAGTTAAATTTAATAATCTATATGTTAATTTTGTTGGGTCCAAACAACTCGGTCCTGTCTCAGAGTTTGGGTGGCATTTTTATCACTTAGGCCTACATGTAGCAGGAAAAGCACAAAAGTGTGAAGTACATGTACGTTGCTAATTGAAATGGTTTAAGGACTGATTTACATAGTACACAGGGAGTCACTCGTGCCATTCATACCTGTTAAGCATAATGTATTTGACACAATGTATGGTTTGACCAGGGTAGTAGAAAAGTTGTTGAACCTTGAACTCCAAAAAAAAATTGTCCGAAAGACACAAGGCACAACAACTAAAACAAAGCACACCTTCAATGAAGCAACTTAGGCCTATCGACAATTTAGTTTCAAATATCAATAAAATGAGTATCCGACAAGGCAATTTTCAAATTAATTTTAATAAAAGCGGAAAACAAGAACCCATCAGTCTTAGCAAAGATCATGCATTATAATTAGTCCTGTTCCACTTGGGAGAAAAGCAATTTTCCCATGTTATGAAAATGTTGTCCCCAACAAATTGGAACAGCATTTATGTAATGTATGACATTTTAAAGACAGATCCAGAACCACAATTGTTACTAGTAAAACTTCAAGGCTCTGACGTTCCGTACTTTCTTGTATTTTTCACAGATTAAACGTCTCTCAATCCAATTTGTCTGTCCTCTTCCCAATTTATTTGAATACAGAATATTATATATGGGGGGTACAGTACGAAAACAACCTTTTATAGCTCCATGCTTTAAATAAGAAACATGCAGTGTGTTTCTATCAATTGCTCTGTAAGCATAGGCCTATACCTGGGAAAAATATTACCCCGTACAGAACCAGATATTTCATGGACCACGCAGATTTTCCCATGTACGTTTTCAAACTGAGCGGGTGGAGAGCGCACCTCAACTATATGAGTCGCCATTATTTTCAACACACGACTAGACATGGTGGCAAAACAAAGACCGACCCATTACTATACTCTAGCTCTCTCTATTATCAACCATGTACATGTATAGACAATTATCATATCAAATCATGTGTTCATCAGAAAGAACAGTTGGAGAAACGATCGAAGCATATGGCGTGTACATGTTAAGAAACATGTCGCTGCTAGCTTGCTTGATACAAGCGGTATTTCGGGGTTATATTACTCCGTCGAAAGTTGTTCGGAACAAAATATAATCCATCTCTACGTACAAAGAGTGGACAAAGTTGAGGTTGTTGACGAAATCCATTCAATATTACACCCATCAAAAGCAGAGTATCCATCAAATAAAGGGCTCTTTGCAGGTGTCACATTTGTTTTAGTTGGTGCAGTCCCTAAACAGGCTGGGAATAAATGGACTCATGAGACACTTCAGCAAAAACTAGTTTCTCTTCGTGGCAAAGTAAGCAATGCCCTACCAGGCAACACTACATAATTGTAAGTGACAGTCAACAAAAATTTACCATATCCCTGTCAATGAGCAAGCAATAATCAATTCCAAGAAAATTCCAGATATTGCAAGAGAGGCCATACAACGGAGATATCCGGTTGTAGAATACAAATTCATCTTCGACAGTATTAAAAGCAACACCCAAATTTGCAAAGACAATTACATGCCGGACCTAATCAAACTACTCAGGAAAAATTAATCAGCAACCAACACTTCATGGCAATTTTTTGTAAGAAAACCCGAATGATAAGCCTCATTAAAAAAACAAAAGAAAGATACATGCATCATGTAAATCAAAACAGTCTGCTAACAATCTCAATGTTGAAAAAAATATTTTGTTTTATTTTACGCAAACTTAAAAAGAAAGCATCATTTAAGTACTCACAAGCTAGGTTATTTCCCTGAACAAGCAAAGTTATTTGGCCGGCTGCAAAGAGTATTCAGGGCTGTCTAATGTTGAAAAACACAAATATGGAAATGTGGAAAGCGAAAACAGGCCAAGCATCGAACAGAAAAAGCAAAATGCCAACGTGGATGATTTAATTTAAAATTCGGAACAACGAATAAATTCAGTGTAATTAACATTTGAAATTATGGACGATATACAGCTGCACATGGTTTGTACAAGTTTGCACATGCAGACTTGAATTGTTTCAAATGAAAATACAAGATTTATTTGTGAATATTCTTTGAGAATTTGTTCTGATAAAAACACAAGACTCGGTGATTTATATTTGCTTCGGCTTGGAAGTTTTTTGTATCAATGTTCTTATGTATGGCCTACTTTATTTCAGAGTACATGTACATGTATCTTCACTACATGTATTATATTAACGTTTCATTTTACCAGAGAATCTGGCGATTGTCATATTTTGTCATTTCCACTTCATTGCCCATTGTATGTGCATACGTTTTGAGGTTCTTCATGTTTTGGGCTGCTTTATTTTCCCTATTTTTGTAGGTTTTGTTTTTAGAACTCCATTAGGCCTACTGTTAATAAACCTGTATTAGTGTTTGCTTTTATTGGTTAACTTATTTGAGTGCAAATACACTTAACACGTGAAGCTACCAAATTTAAACCTTCATCAGTGACCCAGGTCCTAGCTGTTTAAAATACCTAAGTTGTTACGTTTTGTGATTTTTTTGATTTATGAAATTGCCTCACAGCACTTCAAACTTGACATTTTGCCAAAGAAAAACCTGCTACATGTGCTTGCATAATTAAATATGCCGCATCTTTGATTTTGTGTAAAGCTGCGCCAACAGTTTATTTGTTGCAAATAATATTCAACAAACATTCGGTCGCATAGGAACAAAATACTTATGTTGTTGTTGTGTTAGCGCTCTGATCAGCTGTACATCATTAGTCAAGTTTTATTGAATCAAATCTACATTGTGTGAAAAATGCTGTATCTGCCATGACAGGGTTGTTGAGACCTTAGGACACAATTTACACATTGGCAAGTGAACACGTACCCCTCCCCCTACAAACACCTTGAATAAAATGGATCATTGAAGATTGTAAAAATGGGGACAACAAATACAAACATTTTGAAATGGGGGCATACATGTACCCCTAAAGACTTACTTGATGTCGCAAATTTTCAAGAATTAATTACTTAATTTTTGTTGTTTCAGCTCCTTGAGCACCCTGCAGGGTGGATATGTGCGCTTTACAAATCTCATTATTATTATTTATTATTATCCCCACACACAAACAAGTGGGGTAGTGGACTTCCTTCGCCATTCCCTTTGGAAACAACAAATATAAATTAATATTCATTTCACTGTGTTGAAAAACAATCTGAGGTTTAAACTTTCTCAGCATTTGGGTGTGCATAATCTGAATATAGATTCAGTACTACATGTACAATGGAGGGAACCCTGCATCAAATAACTACTTGTACGAACAATTGTGTATGAGATAGCCTACATGTACAATGTGGGCCACTTATTATAATTTTCCCCCAAGTTTGTGTGGAAATTCTCAGAGGAGTGCTAATGGATTGAACTTAGTTGACCCAGGTTCAGAGCACCATCAGTTGGGAATTCCCCTGGACCACATGTTGGTGACGTTTGTAGACTGTTAGCATATCACAATTGGCATGTTTTAGGAGGGGTTGAGTGATTAGACTAATACTTATCCCCAGAGGAGACACGTTCCCATTAATCTTCTCTCCGAAAAGGATGTGGGATTTTTTGAGAATTTTAAATGGGAGAAATTCGTAATGATGACGTACCAGTACGACAGACTCCACAAACTTCAAAATTTGCACCTCGCCATCCAATGAGAATATCTACAATAAAATAACAAAAACAAATTGACAGTAATAGTTCCTGCAAAACAAAAACCAATAACCAAACCAAACACACAAAAACATAACCTTACATGAGCCATCTATCGAGCTTTGTGCTCAAATGAGCCAGTGTTTTTTGTAACCCGTTAGCATATATATTTAATAGGGGGGCTACTAGAGAGGAATGTTTTCCATTTTTTTAGAAAATTGCTAACATCGTACCCATTCATAAGTCTGGTAAAAAACATAATGTTGCCAACTATAGGCCCATTTCTCTTCTTCCCGGGTATCAAAGGTCTTTGAGAAAATCCTGTGTGAACAGATCATGTGTCACGTCCAAACCGCTATCGCCGAGCAGCAGCATGGTTTCATCCCCGGTAGAGATTGCTCCTCTAACCTGACCTTATTGTTCCAAGATGCTTACCATGCTGTTGAACGGAGAGAGCAGTTAGATGTTATTTGCACTGATTTCTCAAAGACCTTTGATCGAGTCAACCATAATTTTCTTATGTATAAACTCTCGTCCTATAATATTTATCATGATGTTCTCCATTTGATAAGCAATTATCTCACTGGTAGAAAACAGAGTTATTGTTGACGGTCACTGTTCCAATTGAAATGTAGTGCCCTCTGGTGTTCCCTAAGGCTCAATTTTTGCTGTTGGATATGGTTAAAAAATACAAATAGAAAACACATTACAAAGACAAATACTGACCTGCCTGACTAATTAAGAAAGGCAGCGTGCACAGAATCCTGAATGCAATCCGTTAGTCTCCATCGGGCGATAATGTAGTCATAAAGTACCAGCGAGACAGACTCCACAAACTTGATAATTGGCACCTCACCATCCAATGACAATATCTACAGAAAAAGCAAACAAACAAAAACTAAGTCAGTTATTTCGACAAGAAAAATCAAGTGGACAGTAATATTTATTTATTCACCACATCCAACAGCGGAGGGACCGCCAATTACAGGAATGGGAGCAAGTGCGGTTGAGTGCCTTGCTCAAGGGCACAGGTGCCACAACCCGTCACGGCCCGGAATCGAACCCACATTCTAGTACTAGCACAGGAACTTAAGTTCGACGCACTAGACCGCTCGGCCATAACACCCCATAGAACCGAGCAACAGAAGAAATAGGATTGAAAAATGCGGTCAATCTGAAAGCGACTATTTTCAGCACACAGAAGCTTTATACAGATGAGCAACATCTCGATGTTAACTTAATTACAAAAGACATTTTCTACTTTGGATTAAACTGAAAATTTGCGTTAATTTAGTTGCTCGGTATAGTTCATGCAAAACAAAAACAAGCAAAAAAAAAATTAATTACATGACTAAATTACAAGGACAAATACTGACCTGCCTGACTACCGAAGACAGGCATAGTGCACGGAATTCGGAATGCTCTGCTAGTGTCCATCAGGCGATGATGTAGTTATAAAGTACTAGCGAGACAGACTTCACAAACTTGATAATTGGCACCTCGCCATATGATGACGATAAAAAAAAAAACAAAGAGAAACTTAGAGTAAGTCATTTCAACAGGAAATTCAAGTTGACAGTAATGGTTCCTACCAAAAAATAAAACAAACAAAAAAAAACTAAACAAAACACACTAACCCAGCAGGAATAAATTACAAAGACAAATACTGACCTGCCTGACTAATGAAGAAAGGCAGCATGCACGGAATCCTTAATGCAATCTGCTAGTCTCCATCAGGCGATGATGTAGTCTTAATGTACCAGCGAGACAGACTCCACAAACTTGATAATTGGCACCTCACCATCCAATTACAATATCTACGGAAAAAGAAAACAAACAAAAACTAAGTCAGTCATTTCAACAAGAAAATCAAGTGGAGCAACAAAAGCAATAAGATTGAACAATGCAGTCAATCTGATAGTAGGAATTTTTAGCACACAGAAGCTTTATACAGCCATGCAAAATATAGATGTTAACTTAATTACAAAAGACATTTTCTAGTTCGGATTAAACTGAAAATTTGCGTTACTTTAATTGCTCGGTATAGTTTATGCAAAACAAAAACAAACAAACAAAAATGACAACATTACATGACTAAATTAAAAGGACAAATACTGACCTGCCTGACTAATGCAGACACGCATAGTGCACAGAATCCTGAATGCTCTGCTAGTGTCTATCAGGCGATGATGTAGTCATAAAGTACCAGCGAGACAGACTTCACAAACTTGATAATTGGCACCTCGCCATATGATGACAATAAAAAATAAAAAACAAAAAGAAACTTATAGTCAGTCATTTCAACAGGAAAATCAAGTTGACAGTCATGGTTCCTACCAAAAAATAACACAAAACTAAAAAAAACCCAATAAACAACCCAGCAGGAATAAATTACAAAGACAAATACTGACCTGCCTGACTAATGAATGAAGGCAGTGTGCACGGAATCCTGACTGCAATCTGCTAGTCTCCATGCATCAGGCGATGATGTAGTCATAAAGTACCAGCGAGACAGACACCACAAACTTGATAATTGGCACCTCACCATCCAATGACAATATCTACAGAAAAAGAAAACAAACTAAAACTAAGTCAGTCATTTCGACAAGAAAATCAAGTTGGAAGTAATATACCAAGCAACAAAAGCAACATGATTGAACAATGCAGTCAATCTTAGAATGGGAATTTTTAGCACACAGAAGCTTTATACAGTCATGCAAAATCTCGATGTTAACTTAATTACAAAAGACATTTTCTAGTTTGGATTAAACTGACAATTTGCGTTACTTTAGTTGCTCGGTATAGTTCATGCAAAACAAAAACAAGCAAAAAAAAAAAAAAAAAAAAAAAATAATTACATGACTAAATTACAAGGACAAATACTGACCTGCCTGACTACCGAAGACAGGCATAGTGCACGGAATCCGGAATGCTCTGCTAGTGTCCATCAGGCGATGATGTAGTGTACCAGCGAGACAGACTTCACAAACTTGATAATTGGCACCTCACCATCCAATGACAATATCTACAGAAAAAGAAAACAAACAAAAACTAAGTCAGTCATTTCGACCAGCCCAAAGTTGGAATACTCTAAGTTTGCACATTGTACTCTACGTCTCAATATTTTGTTTTAATTCTGTTGAATAGTTTAACTATATATATTCAACTTTTCATTGAGATGCAAGTGTGTAGACCTATTATTTTGTATTGATGTGCAGATTTTCAAATCGCTTTAAATTCATATCCCATTTATGGCACTACCGAGTGTATGGTTGTAGAGGTAAATAAATTTTAAGCACACCCAGATTCACAAACAAAAGCCAAAGGCACAAAATATTAATGAGGGCAGTGTACAAAACTTATAACGGTATTGTGGATGGATTACACCCCACCCATATTTTTATAAACCTTTTTCCACTTTTAAAGAAATTGCCTTAGTTATTTGGGGAAAATTGAAAACTAGCAAATTTAAGAATATATAACTTGAGAAAAACTTTTCAAAATGAAGGTTTAAGAACGATTCTAAAAAAAGGAGGGAATCATGAGGAATTTTAAGATATCAAGTTCTCAGAAAATTACTCAAACAATAGGTCAAGTATTAAGTTGTTCGTGGCTTCAAACCTTGTGTGCAAAACATATCAGACAGGATCAAACATTTCAAAGTGTTTCCTCACAAAATCTCAAATTTTTCCCACTGGAAATGTTGCGTTTTTCAATCAAATCTGCACATTCCAATGCTAAACGAGTTATTTTAAAGAAAATAAAATCTACTCAACTTCTCAACTCTTACCAAAAGTAGATCTTGTGATTGAATGGATCATTTGATATTTAGAAAGTGGCCAAAATAATTACCATTTGCATCAAATTCGGTGCATTAGGATTTAGTTTGTTATGTACTGTATACAATTCCTCCATGGTACATTTCAAGTTAAACCGACTTACACTACACACTATTAAATTAAAGTTATAAGAGATTTTAATAATTTGTTGCAAACATTTATGAAGTGATTAATGCATTATGCCTGTTCGTGTATTTCTAAAATGCTCGTTTGGATTATATTTATGCCATGTAAAATAATGTGAAATTAAAGGTGCAATGCATCATTTGTAGTGACGCCAATTAATTTTTCTCATGAATTGACAAGAAGAATCTTACTAACAAGAACAACATTAGTACCAAAACCACATTTCTGTCCAAAATGGTATTTTGTTTGAAAAATTAACCAAAGGTGGTTTTCTAAAAAGTCTTTTGAATGAACTTTTCAAGTTTTTTTGAGATGCTGCCTCTGTGTGGCTGAAATGTCTACACAGCAGACTTTTTATTAACATGGGGGTTTTAATCGCAAGTGGAAATAATGCCATTTGTAACAGCTTACCAATCAGCTTACCAATCATGTACTCTACATTTATACAGTTGGATTCAATAACAAAACAAAATGTTTTTACCTGTGTTAGACGGCAACTTGTATTCCAAGCAGTAGCTCGTGCATTCTTGTTTACCACAAGAGTAGGCATACCCTGTAGGTAGAGCATAAAATACAAGTTATCAATGTGGAAAATAATGTTTGTAGCATTTATAGCTTTGAGGTAATGCACCTATATCACTTTGTTCCCCACCATAGCTACCCTATGCATCCAAGAGGGAAGCATAGATGCTTTACTCTGGTGTTCTGAATTTTAAAATCAAAGTCGAGTGAAAACATTCATGCCCCATAGACTCTATGCACAGATCCTTGGGTAATAAGGAATACATTGTAAATTACATACATGAACACCATTTATTTTTATGACTTGCCTTAGTGCAAAGTTGTAATTAAAAGCTGTATTTAATCTGTGAATATCACCTGGATGATCATGTACAAAACTTCTTCCTTTGTTTTTCCGTCATTTAAAGAAAAGAGTGATGTCCAAATTGTGACAAATAAGTGGCATACGAGTATAGAATTTAAACCGCGGCGCTGCATGAACCTACCGTTCATGTAGGTACTTCTTCTACCTCCATGAACCCATGAAGCTAGTCGCGCGGCCGCAACTACGGTACGGCCGCGGCTTGTGGACATGGTGGAAACTCGGCTAAATTACCGTAACAAATTAGCGACATTGCAGGAGCTTGAAGTTTAAACTCGTACGTTAAGACACATTGTAAAAAAAACGGTCAAGTTTTTCAAGGTATGTATAGATCTAGAGACGGTATACATTGTACGGCTGTAACACAACAACGGCTAATTACCTGGTTGCAATTACGCGTGGTGTTTTGCCGAGGTCAAGAACAACTCCATCCTGCACACATCGCGCGGACAAGCGAGGCAGCACCGGAGAAAATATCATGACGAACTACTCCCGTCTGCGTACCTGTCCCAACTGACACAAAGTTCTCTCCGCCCCGTACGCAAATGGCCATGATGCTCCATGGTGCCCCAAACCTCAGTGATTGAACAATACATGAAAGAAAAACATCAAGTATGCCATGTAACTCCAAGTCAGCTGTCCAAAAGGTTGCGTGGTCTTCCAAGTTGACAAAAGAGTCAAGCCAAAGCGCCGCATCTTGCCAGAAAGCACTATTTAAATAATAATAAAGAAAATAACTGTGTTACTCTTTTTTCAAAATCGGTAAAACTTCTCTCTACTTGAACAATTACAAACAAAAAATGGCATGATTTAAATCAGTGCATTTGACGCGCAGCAGTAAATCCAAATGTGACCAAATCTGATTGTGCGTGTTCGGTCACATTTCAGCCTCACGTTTTTGTTTATCACGGGAAACACGTTTAGTTGCATGCACTCATAAAAGTGGAAAAATTCAATCCACGTGTTCTTCTGTCACCATATGCAGCACGGTATGTGGCAGAGGGTATACCATTGTTCCCCCGTTGAGTCTAAATCATCCAAGGAATTTCCAAGGAATTCCTTTCAGTTTTTAGGTTGGGTTGGTGCGTTAACAAAAGGGGAGAGTGCAGATCATATGGCAATGATGCACATGTACGTACGGTATGTGTATCACAACAGACCACGTGGATGGACTTTTCCCACCAGCGAAACCGCACCCCCAGTCACAATTAGCTTGCGGTGGGTTTGCGAGTAGTTTGCGACGGATTTTTCGGCCGGCGCCCACGGGACTCCTTGCGGCTGCCGTGTCATTTTTCGGCATCGGGCGGGCATCGCACACATCGGGCGGGCGCCGGGCCAAATTTTGGACAACCCAGACAATCCATATATCGGCCAGGCGCCGCCCAGACGCCGGCCGGGGCCCGCCCGGCGTCCGGCCGACTTGGCGGTGCCCGGCCGGAAATCGGCCAGACATCGGCCGGGGTTTTGCAGGGACACAGGCAGGACATCGGCAGGACATCGGACGAGTGCCTGCCGGACACCGGCCGATAAACGGGCCAAGAATTCGACCCCATTCCGTCATGGCAGCGTGGGAACACTTTTAATTGTGACTGTGACCGCCCTATCGCGCGATCTTTCGCCGACCTCTACACGCCGGCCGATGCCTAGAAATCGCACACGCCGCCCGGCCTCCGCTTTAATTGTGACTTAAGCTTTATACAGGTGTCTCGATCAGAGCTTTTCTAATTCTGGCTGCGCGATTAAAAGGTCAGGCACGTCGCGGTTCAACCGGCGCAGCTATAGCGCGCTCCGCGTTGCGATAAACCACGCACAAGCGAACAATAATTAGCTGCCGGCAAAGCTATATTATAACGAAGTGCAGATTTGATAGAGAAAAACACATTTTTGAGTGGGAAAAAAAATTAGAATTTCCAGTTTGGTATGTTTTGTGCATAAAGTCTGAAGCCGATCATGTACCAACTATTCCTGAAAGGTTCATCTTGGCACGTCAAAATTAGGCCTTGTTCAGACACAGTCTAACTGTTAAGAAAACGGTCAAAAAAGGGTGTACGGTCATTTCGCCCTGAACCACGGCATGTGCACGAAGTTGTTTTGGAATGTTTGGGGTGAAATCGCCTTTGGGCGAGGTAGTGTTTGGACGAAGTGGTTTTGGGGGTAAATGGCACTTGGGCGAAGTGGTCCAGCCGGGTGAAATGGTTTTGGGGCGAATTGATTTTATGCTCGCGAGACGAAATATAATTGTTTTGTTTATATTTCTCAAAGACTA
Organism: Henricia sp. BOLD:AAB3569; assembly: GCA_037783545.1. Taxonomy (NCBI): domain Eukaryota; kingdom Metazoa; phylum Echinodermata; class Asteroidea; order Spinulosida; family Echinasteridae; genus Henricia; species Henricia sp. BOLD:AAB3569. Next base: position 50,413 of record JBBELK010001487.1, on the reverse strand, counting down.
TAGCACCTCAGACAAAACCATTTCAGGGAAGCTTTCTACCGTCGTAGTGTTTATATTGTGTAAGTTATGTGTAAATCTGTGAATATTTCTGAATTTTCGAGATACCAATCATGTATACTGCCTTTAACTATTAATTGTACAATTGTATGCATCGGGGAACGAATTGATGGTTAAAAGGTTTACAAGGTTTATCTCTAAACACATCTTGGAACCTTGGTTCCAATTTGGAACCTTGGTTCCAACTTGGAACCTTGGTTCCAACTTGGAACCTTGGTTGGAACCAAGGTTCCAAGTTGGAACTAAGGTTGGAATCAAGGTTCTTCTCATACTTCTCATACTTCTTCTTCAGCAGCGGAGTGCAGCTGCAGCAGCGGAGTGGTATTTTTGGAATCAGCGTCGAAAGGCGAGTTCAAAAATACCAAATACGACCAAAGTGACAAGTGGTCAGGTTTTTCGAAAATGGCCGAAACTGAACATGTGTGGTATTTTTGGAATCAGCGTCGAACGTTTAATTGCAACCTAGGGTTTAAATATAAGTTCCGAACACATTTCTTCAGGGAAGATGAGGTAGTGCAGTGGATCTGTACTCTGACTCCGGATCAGGCGATTGAGGTTCGAATCCCGTCGTTGTAAGGATTGTGGTTTCTTTTGATCTACTTGGTTTAATTCAAGACGTTTCATTGCAACCTAAGGTTTAAATATAAGTTCCGAACACATTTCTTCAGGGAAGATGAGGTGGCCCAGTATTCAGTTTTGGTCGGACGGTGTCCAAAGTGCTATTTTTGAACTCGCCTTTCGATGCTGATTCCGAAAATACCACGCATAGTCAGTTTCGGCCATTTTGTAAAAAAATGACCAGTATTCAGTCAACTCGCCTTTCGATGCTGATTCCGAAAATACCACACATGGTCAGTTTCGGCCATTTTGGAAAAAGTGTCATTTTTGACCCCTGATAACACCACGACGTCGGACCAACGTTGTGTGCTTCCGCGTTGGCCCAATGTGGGCCAATGACGTTGGGCCAGCGTGATTTTGCTCATCAAGGTTACGACGGGCCAACGTCGGCAAGAGACATCGGCCCAACGTTGAAACAATGTTGGGCCAACGTTAGCCTTTTTTGTATCATTTAGAGTTGACGTTGGGCCAACGTCTGGCCACCCTTCACCCAACAACATGCCCACACTCAACCGACGTAGGAACAACGTGGGCCAACAATGGCACCACCTGTAATACTAGTGTCAAACGTTGGGCCAACATGGTACCAACCATTTCCCAACCTTTATACAGGGTAGCTGCCAACATGTTGACTGTTGGCAATTACTACAGATAAAAAAAGAAGCTTATAATAGTATAGGTTCACAGCACCATTTCAGTTATATTGACCGAGTAAAAGGTTTATCAAAAATGGATCCAAAAAATGTAAATACATGTACAATGTACTGCAAGTTATGAAAAGGTTAATTCTATAAATTGTGAGCCTTAAAGTGTGACATTGGTGTTTTTGTTACAACCTGGCCAGGAGTATTAAAGGCCAATTAAATGTATATCATTTGCAGTAACAAAATCATCACAGTTACATTTGTCACTGAAAAGCGGATACGACCTTCACAAAGAGTGGCAATTTTAGCGAATCGCCGCACTATGGGCACTGCCATTTTGTCTGATTACTGTGAAAAGAATGACATCTTTGTGCATTTTAATTCATTCCTATGACAATACAGTCAACAAAGTTGTACGCAAAAAGTCATTCTAGCCCAGGCAGTATTTAGACAAATGGCGGCGCCCATACCATGTGGCATCGCTGCAATTGTCATTTTTTGTTAAATTGATATTTTATTTTTAGTGGGTAATATTTTTTGTTATAGTTGTTATGCACAAGGTTCTCCTTTGGTTATTTAACCTGCACACGGACATCCAGGATTTCGTTGTTCAAACCTATAATAAAAATGGGAGGTAAAGTGTCATGAATTTACGTTTACTGTATGGATGGGATGCGTTTAACCGGTTAACCGAAAGAAAATTAAAAACCGGTTTTTCCGTAAAGTTAAAAAAAACCCCAATTTTGAAGAATTTACAATAGTTTTCAGATGGTTGTTTGTAATGACTTCTTGAAATAAGTTTATATGCGGTATAAACACCAGCAACAATCCTTGGTGTCGACCGAACGGTTAACCGATTAACCAACACTTGAAAGAATTACAAACTGGTTTTGGAATTAACCGTAAATTCCCATTCCTAGTTTAGTGTATGAGGTCCCAGAGGGTGTCTGTGCATGGTGATCTTTTCTTATGACATCTTTGAAAAGGTAACATAAATGTCGGCATAGTCGTAAGGTCCGTGACATCGCCAGCCTATACATGCCTTTACGGTTCCCCCATAATTCACTGCGCGCGGAACATGGCACAGTGCATGATGGGATGCAATTCTAGTACACATCGTCTCTGCGCACACAGCTTTATTGCACAAGTGAATGAGAATTGACAGTACTCGGTCGCTTCAAACTTGTAAAACGTGACAAATTTCTGTTTATGACAAATTTTCACTGGTAATATAGATCTCGGATACAAATTCAACCTACTGTATGTTTGTTTTGGGATTATATCGTCGTGAAAAACTGACGCGGGTTGTCATCATGTTTATACTCCGATAACGCGATACAATGACAGTGCACAACGCGCCGAGTGTACCGAGAAGATGCCCACGCTGGCCACGCACTCAACGCGTCTTGCACCGTCATTGTATTCCCATTCACTTGAGCAATAAAGCCGTGAGGGCCGAGGCGATGTGTACTAGAATTGCATACCATCATGCACTGCGCCATCTACCGTGCGCAGTGAATTGTGGGGGAACCGTAAAGTCACGTATTGATGAACAATGGCTTATGAATAGGAGGGTGGCGACATCACACGGACATGGCGACTATGCCAACATTTACTTTACAGATTGAGAATGCGAAATTTAAGAATGATAAACAGAAAAATATGACAAAATATGTTGTAAAAATCTCATCACCCGAAAGGTAAGTGTGAGGGGGGGTGTGTGGTACGTCAGAAAAAGTTCTCTGGTCAAGATCCTTTAATCTCGTTCTGCAGCAATCTCAGCTTCTGAGCTCCACTCCTTGCGATTTCTCGGTCGGCCGCTTGATTTATCTTCGCAACATTCTCTACATCGTGTCGCGAGATGACGGTATGGTGAACTTGACAGCTTCTGAAATAGAATTAAGATTTTATTTATAGCATGAACAAAGGTTTTTTTTTGTATACATTGAACAAGGAGTTGAATGAAATTACCTCCTGAAATAAACAGATCATTCAGTTCTATAAGCTGTATTTTTTTTGTATACATTGAATAAAGATTTGAATGAAATTACCTCCTGGAATCAACAGATCATCAAATTCTAAGATTTCTGTCGCAAATGTTGCATTTCTGAGATAAATAAATAATAAATTACTGCGTAAAGTAATGCACAAAATGACGCAGCGAGCGGTCTGTGCGAAAGTGTAACAACAGAGGGCGCTGCGCGCGCGTGAATGGTTATCTTGTGCACTAACTGAAGGCAATTTTTGAAGGAGAAAGATGTGATAGAAAAGCAACATTTGCGACAAAAGTGTAAGTGGGAAGTATATGTATTGGAATTAGATTATCTATTGATTCCAGGAGGTAATAGTTTCTCTAAAACCAACTCGACCGTTGTAGGCCTACCAACTCGATTTGGCAAACGGTCGAGTTGGCAAACGGTCGAGTTGTCACAAGGATTAAGTTGACAATGAATGATCATGCTAGGCCGGCCAACTCAATTCGTTCCCACTAAAAATAAAAAAGTTATGATCAATGAACGCAGGTTCACTGTCGATACATCAGCCGAAATAATGAAATCAAATTTTGACAAACTTACAGAGAATTATTGGGCAATGTTGGAAGACGTGCAGGCAGTCATGTCGAAAACTCATCACACTCGCTCGATCTGGGCCGGTTTCCCGCCTGTTGCCGAACAAAGAATTAGACTGGTTCCCGTCCACATATTCCACATAGGACAATAGCAATAGGATCGGGGCGCGCGTGCATAAAACAAATAATGTGTGATGGTATCCAGTCTCCTGGACTTGTACCCAGACGTGCTTAACATCTTACGAAAGCAAATGTATACTGGCTCCAGTCCAGGATAGGGCCAACGTCTGTGCGTATCACTCCGCGGGTTTTCTTATGGCGTAATCGGGTGATCGGGTAAAATGATATACATCGTATCGGGTCAATCGGAGGTTCAATCCCTTCCATATATTTTTCTGTTTGCAGTCTCCTAGAATCTTCATTTTTAGTAAAAATAATAAACATTTACCTTTTCTTTGGCCAAATTTCATGAACTGCAACAGTAAATTTGTTTGTACATCGACCGCGATATGATTGCCGCCATGGGCCGTTATTTTTTCTACATTACTTTTTTCTACGTTACAATGACGTTGGGCCGATGATCTGCCAACATTATAAATCAAACAGAAATGCCGACCATGGACGTTGTGCCAACATGGATGTGCCAACACGAAAAGTTGAGCACGGTGCCGACATGAAACACACGTTGGCCCAACATCAAATCTCAACCAATGGCCAACTGCGACGTGTGCCGACGTTCCCGACCAACAGCCAACGTTGGCCCGACGTCGTGGTGTTATCAGGGACACTTTGGTCTGTTTTTTGACACTTTGGTCGTAATTGGTATTTTTGAACTCGCCTTTCGATGCTGATTCCGCAAATAGCACACATGGTCAGTTTCGGCCATTTTGGAAAAAGTGTCATTTTTGACACTTTGGTCTGTTTTTTGACACTTTGGTCGTAATTGGTATTTTTGAACTCGCCTTTCGCCGCTGATTCCGAAAATACCACACATGGTCAGTTTCGGCCATTTTGAAAAAAGTGTCATTTTTGACACTTTGGTCTGTTTTTGGACACTTTGGTCGTAATTGGTATTTTTGAACTCGCCTTTCGACGCTGATTCCGAAAATACCACACACGGTCAGTTTCGGCCATTTTGGACAAAAACTGACCACTCTTCAGTTTTGGTCGGACGGTGTCCAAAGTGGTATTTTTGAACTCGCCTGTCGACGCTGATTCCGAAAATACCACACACGGTCAGTTTCGGCCATTTTGGACAAAAACTGACCACTCTTCAGTTTTGGTCGGACGGTGTCAAAAGTGGTATTTTTAAACTCGCCTGTCGACGCTGATTCCGAAAATACCACACACGGTCAGTTTCTGCCATTTTGGACAAAAACTGACCACTCTTCAGTTTTGGTCGGACGGTGTCCAAAGTGGTATTTTTGAACTCGCCTGTCGACGCTGATTCCGAAAATACCACACACGGTCAGTTTCGGCCATTTTGGACAAAAACTTACCACTCTTCAGTTTTGGTCGCACGGTGTCCAAAGTGGTATTTTTGAACTCGCCTGTCGACGCTGATTCCGAAAATACCACACACGGTCAGTTTCGGCCATTTTGGACAAAAAATGACCACTCTTCAGTTTTGGTCGGACGGTGTCCAAAGTGGTATTTTTGAACTCGCCTGTCGACGCTGATTCCGAAAATACCACACACGGTCAGTTTCGGCCATTTTGGACAAAAACTTACCACTCTTCAGTTTTGGTCGGACGGTGTCCAAAGTGGTATTTTTGAACTCGCCTTTCGACGCTGATTCCGACAATAGAACACACGGTCAGTTTCGGCCATTTTGGACAAAAAATGACCACTCTTCAGTTTTGGTCGGACGGTGTCCAAAGTGGTATTTTTGAACTCGCCTGTCGACGCTGATTCCGAAAATACCACACACGGTCAGTTTCGGCCATTTTGGACAAAAACTGACCACTCTTCAGTTTTGGTCGGACGGTGTCAAAAGTGGTATTTTTAAACTCGCCTGTCGACGCTGATTCCGAAAATACCACACACGGTCAGTTTCTGCCATTTTGGACAAAAACTGACCACTCTTCAGTTTTGGTCGGACGGTGTCCAAAGTGGTATTTTTGAACTCGCCTGTCGACGCTGATTCCGAAAATACCACACACGGTCAGTTTCGGCCATTTTGGACAAAAACTGACCACTCTTCAGTTTTGGTCGGACGGTGTCCAAAGTGGTATTTTTGAACTCGCCTGTCGACGCTGATTCCGAAAATACCACACACGGTCAGTTTCGGCCATTTTGGACAAAAACTGACCACTCTTCAGTTTTGGTCGGACGGTGTCCAAAGTGGTATTTTTAAACTCGCCTGTCGACGCTGATTCCGAAAATACCACACACGGTCAGTTTCGGCCATTTTGGACAAAAACTGACCACTCTTCAGTTTTGGTCGGACGGTGTCCAAAGTGGTATTTTTGAACTCGCCTGTCGACGCTGATTCCGAAAATACCACACACGGTCAGTTTCGGCCATTTTGGACAAAAACTGACCACTCTTCAGTTTTGGTCGGACGGTGTCCAAAGTGGTATTTTTGAACTCGCCTTTCGACGCTGATTCCGAAAATAGAATACACGGTCAGTTTCGGCCATTTTGGACAAAAACTGACCACTCTTCAGTTTTGGTCGGACGGTGTCAAAAGTGGTATTTTTAAACTCGCCTGTCGACGCTGATTCCGAAAATACCACACACGGTCAGTTTCTGCCATTTTGGACAAAAACTGACCACTCTTCAGTTTTGGTCGGACGGTGTCCAAAGTGGTATTTTTGAACTCGCCTGTCGACGCTGATTCCGAAAATACCACACACGGTCAGTTTCGGCCATTTTGGACAAAAAATGACCACTCTTCAGTTTTGGTCGGACGGTGTCCAAAGTGGTATTTTTGAACTCGCCTGTCGACGCTGATTCCGAAAATACCACACACGGTCAGTTTCGGCCATTTTGGACAAAAACTGACCACTCTTCAGTTTTGGTCGGACGGTGTCCAAAGTGGTATTTTTGAACTCGCCTGTCGACGCTGATTCCGAAAATACCACACACGGTCAGTTTCGGCCATTTTGGACAAAAACTGACCACTCTTCAGTTTTGGTCGGACGGTGTCCAAAGTGGTATTTTTGAACTCGCCTTTCGACGCTGATTCCGACAATAGAACACACGGTCAGTTTCGGCCATTTTGGACAAAAAATGACCACTCTTCAGTTTTGGTCGGACGGTGTCCAAAGTGGTATTTTTGAACTCGCCTGTCGACGCTGATTCCGAAAATACCACACACGGTCAGTTTCGGCCATTTTGGACAAAAACTGACCACTCTTCAGTTTTGGTCGGACGGTGTCAAAAGTGGTATTTTTAAACTCGCCTGTCGACGCTGATTCCGAAAATACCACACACGGTCAGTTTCTGCCATTTTGGACAAAAACTGACCACTCTTCAGTTTTGGTCGGACGGTGTCCAAAGTGGTATTTTTGAACTCGCCTGTCGACGCTGATTCCGAAAATACCACACACGGTCAGTTTCGGCCATTTTGGACAAAAACTGACCACTCTTCAGTTTTGGTCGGACGGTGTCCAAAGTGGTATTTTTGAACTCGCCTGTCGACGCTGATTCCGAAAATACCACACACGGTCAGTTTCGGCCATTTTGGACAAAAACTGACCACTCTTCAGTTTTGGTCGGACGGTGTCCAAAGTGGTATTTTTAAACTCGCCTGTCGACGCTGATTCCGAAAATACCACACACGGTCAGTTTCGGCCATTTTGGACAAAAACTGACCACTCTTCAGTTTTGGTCGGACGGTGTCCAAAGTGGTATTTTTGAACTCGCCTGTCGACGCTGATTCCGAAAATACCACACACGGTCAGTTTCGGCCATTTTGGACAAAAACTGACCACTCTTCAGTTTTGGTCGGACGGTGTCCAAAGTGGTATTTTTGAACTCGCCTTTCGACGCTGATTCCGACAATAGAACACACGGTCAGTTTCGGCCATTTTGGACAAAAAATGACCACTCTTCAGTTTTGGTCGGACGGTGTCCAAAGTGGTATTTTTGAACTCGCCTGTCGACGCTGATTCCGAAAATACCACACACGGTCAGTTTCGGCCATTTTGGACAAAAACTGACCACTCTTCAGTTTTGGTCGGACGGTGTCAAAAGTGGTATTTTTAAACTCGCCTGTCGACGCTGATTCCGAAAATACCACACACGGTCAGTTTCTGCCATTTTGGACAAAAACTGACCACTCTTCAGTTTTGGTCGGACGGTGTCCAAAGTGGTATTTTTGAACTCGCCTGTCGACGCTGATTCCGAAAATACCACACACGGTCAGTTTCGGCCATTTTGGACAAAAACTGACCACTCTTCAGTTTTGGTCGGACGGTGTCCAAAGTGGTATTTTTGAACTCGCCTGTCGACGCTGATTCCGAAAATACCACACACGGTCAGTTTCGGCCATTTTGGACAAAAACTGACCACTCTTCAGTTTTGGTCGGACGGTGTCCAAAGTGGTATTTTTAAACTCGCCTGTCGACGCTGATTCCGAAAATACCACACACGGTCAGTTTCGGCCATTTTGGACAAAAACTGACCACTCTTCAGTTTTGGTCGGACGGTGTCCAAAGTGGTATTTTTGAACTCGCCTGTCGACGCTGATTCCGAAAATACCACACACGGTCAGTTTCGGCCATTTTGGACAAAAACTGACCACTCTTCAGTTTTGGTCGGACGGTGTCCAAAGTGGTATTTTTGAACTCGCCTTTCGACGCTGATTCCGAAAATAGAATACACGGTCAGTTTCGGCCATTTTGGACAAAAACTGACCACTCTTCAGTTTTGGTCGGACGGTGTCAAAAGTGGTATTTTTAAACTCGCCTGTCGACGCTGATTCCGAAAATACCACACACGGTCAGTTTCTGCCATTTTGGACAAAAACTGACCACTCTTCAGTTTTGGTCGGACGGTGTCCAAAGTGGTATTTTTGAACTCGCCTGTCGACGCTGATTCCGAAAATACCACACACGGTCAGTTTCGGCCATTTTGGACAAAAACTTACCACTCTTCAGTTTTGGTCGCACGGTGTCCAAAGTGGTATTTTTGAACTCGCCTTTCGACGCTGATTCCGAAAATAGAATACACGGTCAGTTTCGGCCATTTTGGACAAAAACTGACCACTCTTCAGTTTTGGTCGGACGGTGTCAAAAGTGGTATTTTTAAACTCGCCTGTCGACGCTGATTCCGAAAATACCACACACGGTCAGTTTCTGCCATTTTGGACAAAAACTGACCACTCTTCAGTTTTGGTCGGACGGTGTCCAAAGTGGTATTTTTGAACTCGCCTGTCGACGCTGATTCCGAAAATACCACACACGGTCAGTTTCGGCCATTTTGGACAAAAACTTACCACTCTTCAGTTTTGGTCGCACGGTGTCCAAAGTGGTATTTTTGAACTCGCCTGTCGACGCTGATTCCGAAAATACCACACACGGTCAGTTTCGGCCATTTTGGACAAAAAATGACCACTCTTCAGTTTTGGTCGGACGGTGTCCAAAGTGGTATTTTTGAACTCGCCTGTCGACGCTGATTCCGAAAATACCACACACGGTCAGTTTCGGCCATTTTGGACAAAAACTGACCACTCTTCAGTTTTGGTCGGACGGTGTCCAAAGTGGTATTTTTGAACTCGCCTGTCGACGCTGATTCCGAAAATACCACACACGGTCAGTTTCGGCCATTTTGGACAAAAACTGACCACTCTTCAGTTTTGGTCGGACGGTGTCCAAAGTGGTATTTTTGAACTCGCCTTTCGACGCTGATTCCGACAATAGAACACACGGTCAGTTTCGGCCATTTTGGACAAAAAATGACCACTCTTCAGTTTTGGTCGGACGGTGTCCAAAGTGGTATTTTTGAACTCGCCTGTCGACGCTGATTCCGAAAATACCACACACGGTCAGTTTCGGCCATTTTGGACAAAAACTGACCACTCTTCAGTTTTGGTCGGACGGTGTCCAAAGTGGTATTTTTAAACTCGCCTGTCGACGCTGATTCCGAAAATACCACACACGGTCAGTTTCGGCCATTTTGGACAAAAACTGACCACTCTTCAGTTTTGGTCGGACGGTGTCCAAAGTGGTATTTTTGAACTCGCCTGTCGACGCTGATTCCGAAAATACCACACACGGTCAGTTTCGGCCATTTTGGACAAAAACTGACCACTCTTCAGTTTTGGTCGGACGGTGTCCAAAGTGGTATTTTTGAACTCGCCTTTCGACGCTGATTCCGAAAATAGAATACACGGTCAGTTTCGGCCATTTTGGACAAAAACTTACCACTCTTCAGTTTTGGTCGGACGGTGTCAAAAGTGGTATTTTTAAACTCGCCTGTCGACGCTGATTCCGAAAATACCACACACGGTCAGTTTCTGCCATTTTGGACAAAAACTGACCACTCTTCAGTTTTGGTCGGACGGTGTCCAAAGTGGTATTTTTGAACTCGCCTGTCGACGCTGATTCCGAAAATACCACACACGGTCAGTTTCGGCCATTTTGGACAAAAACTTACCACTCTTCAGTTTTGGTCGCACGGTGTCCAAAGTGGTATTTTTGAACTCGCCTGTCGACGCTGATTCCGAAAATACCACACACGGTCAGTTTCGGCCATTTTGGACAAAAAATGACCACTCTTCAGTTTTGGTCGGACGGTGTCCAAAGTGGTATTTTTGAACTCGCCTGTCGACGCTGATTCCGAAAATACCACACACGGTCAGTTTCGGCCATTTTGGACAAAAACTGACCACTCTTCAGTTTTGGTCGGACGGTGTCCAAAGTGGTATTTTTGAACTCGCCTGTCGACGCTGATTCCGAAAATACCACACACGGTCAGTTTCGGCCATTTTGGACAAAAACTGACCACTCTTCAGTTTTGGTCGGACGGTGTCCAAAGTGGTATTTTTGAACTCGCCTGTCGACGCTGATTCCGAAAATACCACACACGGTCAGTTTCGGCCATTTTGGACAAAAACTGACCACTCTTCAGTTTTGGTCGGACGGTGTCCAAAGTGGTATTTTTGAACTCGCCTTTCGACGCTGATTCCGACAATAGAACACACGGTCAGTTTCGGCCATTTTGGACAAAAAATGACCACTCTTCAGTTTTGGTCGGACGGTGTCCAAAGTGGTATTTTTGAACTCGCCTGTCGACGCTGATTCCGAAAATACCACACACGGTCAGTTTCGGCCATTTTGGACAAAAACTGACCACTCTTCAGTTTTGGTCGGACGGTGTCCAAAGTGGTATTTTTAAACTCGCCTGTCGACGCTGATTCCGAAAATACCACACACGGTCAGTTTCGGCCATTTTGGACAAAAACTGACCACTCTTCAGTTTTGGTCGGACGGTGTCCAAAGTGGTATTTTTGAACTCGCCTGTCGACGCTGATCCGAAAATACCACACACGGTCAGTTTCGGCCATTTTGGACAAAAACTGACCACTCTTCAGTTTTGGTCGGACGGTGTCCAAAGTGGTATTTTTGAACTCGCCTTTCGACGCTGATTCCGAAAATAGAACACACGGTCAGTTTCGGCCATTTTGGACAAAAACTGACCACTCTTCAGTTTTGGTCGGACGGTGTCCAAAGTGGTATTTTTGAACTCGCCTTTCGACGCTGATTCCGAAAATAGAACACACGGTCAGTTTCGGCCATTTTGGACAAAAACTGACCACTCTTCAGTTTTGGTCGGACGGTGTCCAAAGTGGTATTTTTGAACTCGCCTTTCGACGCTGATTCCGAAAATAGAACACACGGTCAGTTTCGGCCATTTTGGACAAAAACTGACCACTCTTCAGTTTTGGTCGGACGGTGTCCAAAGTGGTATTTTTGAACTCGCCTTTCGACGCTGATTCCGAAAATAGAACACACGGTCAGTTTCGGCCATTTTGGACAAAAACTGACCACTCTTCAGTTTTGGTCGGACGGTGTCCAAAGTGGTATTTTTGAACTCGCCTTTCGACGCTGATTCCGAAAATAGAACACACGGTCAGTTTCGGCCATTTTGGACAAAAACTTACCACTCTTCAGTTTTGGTCGCACGGTGTCCAAAGTGGTATTTTTGAACTCGCCTGTCGACGCTGATTCCGAAAATAGAACACACGGTCAGTTTCGGCCATTTTGGACAAAAACTGACCACTCTTCAGTTTTGGTCGGACGGTGTCCAAAGTGGTATTTTTGAACTCGCCTTTCGACGCTGATTCCGAAAATAGAACACACGGTCAGTTTCGGCCATTTTGGACAAAAACTTACCACTCTTCAGTTTTGGTCGCACGGTGTCCAAAGTTTTTTTTTGAACTCGCCTTTCGACGCTGATTCCGAAAATACCACACACGGTCAGTTTCGGCCATTTTGGACAAAAACTGACCACTCTTCAGTTTTGGTCGGACGGTGTCCAAAGTGGTATTTTTGAACTCGCCTGTCGACGCTGATTCCGAAAATACCACACACGGTCAGTTTCGGCCATTTTGGACAAAAACTGACCACTCTTCAGTTTTGGTCGGACGGTGTCCAAAGTGGTATTTTTGAACTCGCCTGTCGACGCTGATTCCGAAAATACCACGCATGGTCAGTTTCGGCCATTTTGGAAAAAGTGTCGACTTTGACACTTTGGTCGAAATTGGTATTTTTGAACTCGCCTTCCGACGCTGACTCCGAAAATACCACGCATGGTCAGTTTCGGCCATTTTGGAAAAAGTGTCGACTTTGACACTTTGGTCGAAATTGGTATTTTTGAACTCGCCTTCCGACGCTGACTCCGAAAATACCACGCATGGTCAGTTTCGGCCATTTTGGAAAAAGTGTCGACTTTGACACTTTGGTCGAAATTGGTATTTTTGAACTCGCCTTCCGACGCTGACTCCGAAAATACCACGCATGGTCAGTTTCGGCCATTTTGGAAAAAGTGTCGACTTTGACACTTTGGTCGAAATTGGTATTTTTGAACTCGCCTTCCGACGCTGACTCCGAAAATACCACGCATGGTCAGTTTCGGCCATTTTGGAAAAAGTGTCGACTTTGACACTTTGGTCGAAATTGGTATTTTTGAACTCGCCTTCCGACGCTGATTCCGAAAAAATAGAACACATGGTCAGTTTCGGCCATTTTGGACAAAAACTGACCACTCTTCAGTTTTGGTCGGACGGTGTCCAAAGTGGTATTTTTGAACTCGCCTGTCGACGCTGATTCCGAAAATACCACACACGGTCAGTTTCGGCCATTTTGGACAAAAACTGACCACTCTTCAGTTTTGGTCAGACGGTGTCCAAAGTGGTATTTTTGAACTCGCCTGTCGACGCTGATTCCGAAAATACCACACACGGTCAGTTTCGGCCATTTTGGACAAAAACTGACCACTCTTCAGTTTTGGTCAGACGGTGTCCAAAGTGGTAATTTTGAACTCGCCTGTCGACGCTGATTCCGAAAATACCACACACGGTCAGTTTCGGCCATTTTGGACAAATACTGACCACTCTTCAGTTTTGGTCGGACGGTGTCCAAAGTGGTATTTTTGAACTTGCCTTTTGCCGCCGATTCCGAAAATACCACGAACGAACCAACATTGGAACCAAGGTTCCAAGTTAGAAAAAAAGTTGGAACCAAAGTTGGAACCAAGGTTGGAACCAACGTTGGAACCAAGGTTCCAGGTTGGAACCAAGGTTGGAACCAAGGTTGGAACCAAAGTTGGAACCAAAGTTGGAAACAAAGTTGGAACCAAAGTTGGAACCAAAGTTGGAACCAAAGTTGGAACCAAAGTTGGAACCAAGGTTGGAACCAAAGTTGGAACCAAGGTTGGAACCAACGTTGGAACCAAAGTTGGAACCAAAGTTGGAACCAAAGTTGGAACCAAAGTTGGAACCAAAGTTGGAACCAAAGTTGGAACCAAAGTTGGAACCAAAGTTGGAACCAAAGTTGGAACCAAAGTTGGAACCAAGGTCCCAAGTTGGGGAGGAGGGGGAGGAGGGGGCGGGGGCGGGGAGGAGGGGGCGGGGGCGAGGAGGAGGGGAGTTTGCACAGTTTGCACAGTTCGCACAGTTTGCACAGTTTGCACAGTTTGCACAGTTCGCACAGTTTGCACAGTTTGCGGGGAGGAGGGGGCGGGGGCGGGGAGGAGGGGGCGGGGGCGGGGAGAAGGGGAGTTTGCACAGTTTGCACAGTTCGCACAGTTTGCACAGTTTGCACAGTTTGCACAGTTTGCACAGTTCGCACAGTTTGCACAGTTTGCGGGGAGGAGGGGGCGGGGGGCGGGGAGGAGGGGGAGGGGAGGAGGGGGGGCGGGGAGGAGGGGGCGGGGAGGAGGGGAGTTTGCACAGTTTGCACAGTTCGCACAGTTTGCACAGTTTGCACAGTTTGCGGGGAGGAGGGGGCGGGGGCGGGGGGCGGGGGCGGGAGGAGGGGGCGGGGGCGGGGAGGAGGGGAGTTTGCACAGTTTGCACAGTTTGCACAGTTTGCACAGTTTGCACAGTTTGCACAGTTCGCACAGTTTGCACAGTTTGCGGGGAGGAGGGGGCGGGGCGGGGAGGAGGGGGCGGGGAGGAGGGGGCGGGGAGGAGGGGGCGGGGGCGAGGAGGAGGGGAGTTTGCACAGTTTGCACAGTTCGCACAGTTTGCACAGTTTGCACAGTTTGCGGGGAGGAGGGGGCGGGGGCGGGGAGGAGGGGGCGGGGAGGAGGGGGCGGGGGCGAGGAGGAGGGGAGTTTGCACAGTTTGCACAGTTCGCACAGTTTGCACAGTTTGCACAGTTTGCACAGTTCGCACAGTTTGCACAGTTTGCGGGGAGGAGGGGGCGGAGGCGGGGAGGAGGGGGCGGGGGCGGGGAGGAGGGGAGTTTGCACAGTTTGCACAGTTCGCACAGTTTGCACAGTTTGCACAGTTTGCACAGTTTGCACAGTTCGCACAGTTTGCACAGTTTGCGGGGAGGAGGGGGCGGGGGCGGGGAGGAGGGGGAGGGGAGGAGGGGGCGGGGGCGGGGAGGAGGGGGCGGGGAGGAGGGGAGTTTGCACAGTTTGCACAGTTCGCACAGTTTGCACAGTTTGCACAGTTTGCACAGTTTGCACAGTTTGCGGGGAGGAGGGGGCGGGGGCAGGGGGCGGGGGCGGGGAGGAGGGGGCGGGGGCGGGGAGGAGGGGAGTTTGCACAGTTTGCACAGTTTGCACAGTTTGCACAGTTTGCACAGTTTGCACAGTTTGCACAGTTTGCACAGTTTGCACAGTTTGCACAGTTTGCACAGTTTGCACAGTTTGCACAGTTTGCACAGTTTGCACAGTTTGCACAGTTTGCACAGTTCGCACAGTTTGCACAGTTTGCGGGGAGGAGGGGGCGGGGGCGGGGAGGAGGGGGCGGGGAGGAGGGGGCGGGGGCGGGGAGGAGGGGAGTTTGCACTTTTCGCACAGTTTGCACAGTTTGCACAGTTTGCACAGTTCGCACAGTTTGCACAGTTTGCGGGGAGGAGGGGGCGGGGGCGGGGAGGAGGGGAGTTTGCACAGTTTGCACAGTTCGCACAGTTTGCACAGTTTGCACAGTTCGCACAGTTTGCACAGTTTGCGGGGAGGAGGGGCGGGGGCGGGGAGGAGGGGGCGGGGAGGAGGGGGCGGGGGCGGGGAGGAGGGGAGTTTGCACAGTTTGCACAGTTCGCACAGTTTGCACAGTTTGCACAGTTTGCACAGTTTGCACAGTTCGCACAGTTTGCACAGTTTGCGGGGAGGAGGTGGCGGGAGGCGGGGAGGAGGGGGAGGGGAGGAGGGGGCGGGGGCGGGGAGGAGGGGGCGGGGAGGAGGGGAGTTTGCACAGTTTGCACAGTTTGCACAGTTTGCGGGGAGGAGGGGGCGGGGGCGGGGGGGCGGGGGCGGGGAGGAGGGGGCGGGGGCGGGGAGGAGGGGAGTTTGCACAGTTTGCACAGTTTGCACAGTTTGCACAGTTTGCACAGTTTGCACAGTTTGCACAGTTTGCACAGTTTGCACAGTTTGCACAGTTTGCACAGTTTGCACAGTTTGCACAGTTTGCACAGTTTGCACAGTTCGCACAGTTCGCACAGTTTGCACAGTTTGCGGGGAGGAGGGGGCGGGGCGGGGAGGAGGGGGAGGGGAGGAGGGGGCGGGGCGGGGAGGAGGGGGCGGGGCGGGGAGGAGGGGAGTTTGCACAGTTTGCACAGTTCGCACAGTTTGCACAGTTTGCACAGTTTGCACAGTTCGCACAGTTTGCACAGTTTGCGGGGAGGAGGGGGCGGGGGCGGGGAGGAGGGGGCGGGGAGGAGGGGAGTTTGCACAGTTTGCACAGTTCGCACAGTTTGCACAGTTTGCACAGTTTGCACAGTTTGCACAGTTCGCACAGTTTGCACAGTTTGCACAGTTTGCACAGTTTGCACAGTTTGCACAGTTTGCACAGTTTGCACAGTTTGCACAGTTTGCACAGTTTGCACAGTTTGCACAGTTTGCACAGTTTGCACAGTTTGCACAGTTTGCACAGTTTGCACAGTTTGCACAGTTTGCACAGTTTGCACAGTTTGCACAGTTTGCACAGTTTGCACAGTTTGCACAGTTTGCACAGTTCGCACAGTTTGCACAGTTTGCGGGGAGGAGGGGGCGGGGGCGGGGTGGAGGGGGCGGGGAGGAGGGGGCGGGGGCGGGGAGGAGGGGAGTTTGCACTTTTCGCACAGTTTGCACAGTTTGCACAGTTTGCACAGTTCGCACAGTTCGCACAGTTTGCACAGTTTGCGGGGAGGAGGGGGCGGGGCGGGGAGGAGGGGGCGGGGGCGGGGAGGAGGGGAGTTTGCACAGTTTGCACAGTTCGCACAGTTTGCACAGTTTGCACAGTTTGCACAGTTTGCACAGTTCGCACAGTTTGCACAGTTTGCGGGGAGGAGGTGGCGGGGGGCGGGGAGGAGGGGGAGGGGAGGAGGGGGCGGGGGCGGGGAGGAGGGGGCGGGGAGGAGGGGAGTTTGCACAGTTTGCACAGTTCGCACAGTTTGCACAGTTTGCACAGTTTGCACAGTTTGCACAGTTCGCACAGTTTGCACAGTTTGCGGGGAGGAGGGGGCGGGGGGCGGGGAGGAGGGGGAGGGGAGGAGGGGGCGGGGGCGGGGAGGAGGGGGCGGGGAGGAGGGGAGTTTGCACAGTTTGCACAGTTCGCACAGTTTGCACAGTTTGCACAGTTTGCACAGTTTGCACAGTTTGCGGGGAGGAGGGGGCGGGGGCAGGGGGCGGGGGCGGGGAGGAGGGGGCGGGGGCGGGGAGGAGGGGAGTTTGCACAGTTTGCACAGTTTGCACAGTTTGCACAGTTTGCACAGTTTGCACAGTTTGCACAGTTTGCACAGTTTGCACAGTTTGCACAGTTTGCACAGTTTGCACAGTTTGCACAGTTTGCACAGTTTGCACAGTTTGCACAGTTTGCACAGTTTGCACAGTTTGCACAGTTTGCACAGTTTGCACAGTTTGCACAGTTTGCACAGTTTGCACAGTTTGCACAGTTTGCACAGTTTGCACAGTTCGCACAGTTTGCACAGTTTGCGGGGAGGAGGGGGCGGGGGCGGGGTGGAGGGGGCGGGGAGGAGGGGGCGGGGGCGGGGAGGAGGGGAGTTTGCACTTTTCGCACAGTTTGCACAGTTTGCACAGTTTGCACAGTTCGCACAGTTCGCACAGTTTGCACAGTTTGCGGGGAGGAGGGGGCGGGGCGGGGAGGAGGGGGCGGGGGCGGGGAGGAGGGGAGTTTGCACAGTTTGCACAGTTCGCACAGTTTGCACAGTTTGCACAGTTTGCACAGTTTGCACAGTTCGCACAGTTTGCACAGTTTGCGGGGAGGAGGTGGCGGGGGGCGGGGAGGAGGGGGAGGGGAGGAGGGGGCGGGGGCGGGGAGGAGGGGGCGGGGAGGAGGGGAGTTTGCACAGTTTGCACAGTTCGCACAGTTTGCACAGTTTGCACAGTTTGCACAGTTCGCACAGTTTGCACAGTTTGCGGGGAGGAGGGGGCGGGGCGGGGAGGAGGGGGCGGGGAGGAGGGGGCGGGGGCGGGGAGGAGGGGAGTTTGCACAGTTTGCACAGTTCGCACAGTTTGCACAGTTTGCACAGTTTGCACAGTTTGCACAGTTTGCACAGTTTGCACAGTTTGCACAGTTTGCACAGTTTGCACAGTTTGCACAGTTTGCACAGTTTGCACAGTTTGCACAGTTTGCACAGTTTGCACAGTTTGCACAGTTCGCACAGTTCGCACAGTTTGCACAGTTTGCGGGGAGGAGGGGGCGGGGGCGGGGAGGAGGGGGAGGGGAGGAGGGGGCGGGGCGGGGAGGAGGGGGCGGGGCGGGGAGGAGGGGAGTTTGCACAGTTTGCACAGTTCGCACAGTTTGCACAGTTTGCACAGTTTGCACAGTTTGCACAGTTTGCACAGTTTGCACAGTTTGCACAGTTCGCACAGTTTGCACAGTTTGCGGGGAGGAGGGGGCGGGGGCGGGGTGGAGGGGGCGGGGAGGAGGGGGCGGGGGCGGGGAGGAGGGGAGTTTGCACTTTTCGCACAGTTTGCACAGTTTGCACAGTTTGCACAGTTCGCACAGTTCGCACAGTTTGCACAGTTTGCGGGGAGGAGGGGGCGGGGCGGGGAGGAGGGGGCGGGGGCGGGGAGGAGGGGAGTTTGCACAGTTTGCACAGTTCGCACAGTTTGCACAGTTTGCACAGTTTGCACAGTTTGCACAGTTTGCACAGTTTGCACAGTTCGCACAGTTTGCACAGTTTGCGGGGAGGAGGTGGCGGGGGGCGGGGAGGAGGGGGAGGGGAGGAGGGGGCGGGGGCGGGGAGGAGGGGGCGGGGAGGAGGGGAGTTTGCACAGTTTGCACAGTTCGCACAGTTTGCACAGTTCGCACAGTTTGCACAGTTTGCACAGTTTGCACAGTTCGAACAGTTTGCACAGTTTGCACAGTTTGCACAGTTCGCACAGTTTGCACAGTTTGCGGGGAGGAGGGGGCGGGGGCGGGGAGGAGGGGGCGGGGAGGAGGGGGCGGGGGCGGGGAGGAGGGGAGTTTGCACAGTTTGCACAGTTCGCACAGTTTGCACAGTTTGCACAGTTTGCACAGTTTGCACAGTTTGCACAGTTTGCACAGTTTGCACAGTTTGCACAGTTTGCACAGTTCGCACAGTTTGCACAGTTTGCGGGGAGGAGGGGGCGGGGGCGGGGTGGAGGGGGCGGGGAGGAGGGGGCGGGGGCGGGGAGGAGGGGAGTTTGCACTTTTCGCACAGTTTGCACAGTTTGCACAGTTTGCACAGTTCGCACAGTTCGCACAGTTTGCACAGTTTGCGGGGAGGAGGGGGCGGGACGGGGAGGAGGGGGCGGGGGCGGGGAGGAGGGGAGTTTGCACAGTTTGCACAGTTCGCACAGTTTGCACAGTTTGCACAGTTTGCACAGTTTGCACAGTTTGCACAGTTCGCAAAGTTTGCACAGTTTGCGGGGAGGAGGTGGCGGGGGGGCGGGGAGGAGGGGGAGGGGAGGAGGGGGCGGGGGCGGGGAGGAGGGGGCGGGGAGGAGGGGAGTTTGCACAGTTTGCACAGTTCGCACAGTTTGCACAGTTCGCACAGTTTGCACAGTTTGCACAGTTTGCACAGTTCGAACAGTTTGCACAGTTTGCACAGTTTGCACAGTTCGCACAGTTTGCACAGTTTGCGGGGAGGAGGGGGCGGGGGCGGGGTGGAGGGGGGCGGGGAGGAGGGGGCGGGGGCGGGGAGGAGGGGAGTTTGCACTTTTCGCACAGTTTGCACAGTTTTGCACAGTTTGCACAGTTCGCACAGTTCGCACAGTTCGCACAGTTTGCACAGTTTGCGGGGAGGAGGGGGCGGGGCGGGGAGGAGGGGGCGGGGGCGGGGAGGAGGGGAGTTTGCACAGTTTGCACAGTTCGCACAGTTTGCACAGTTTGCACAGTTTGCACAGTTTGCACAGTTTGCACAGTTCGCACAGTTTGCACAGTTTGCGGGGAGGAGGTGGCGGGGGGCGGGGAGGAGGGGGAGGGGAGGAGGGGGCGGGGGCGGGGAGGAGGGGGCGGGGAGGAGGGGAGTTTGCACAGTTTGCACAGTTCGCACAGTTTGCACAGTTCGCACAGTTTGTACAGTTTGCACAGTTTGCACAGTTCGAACAGTTTGCACAGTTTGCACAGTTTGCACAGTTCGCACAGTTTGCACAGTTTGCGGGGAGGAGGGGGCGGGGCGGGGAGGAGGGGGCGGGGAGGAGGGGGCGGGGGCGGGGAGGAGGGGAGTTTGCACAGTTTGCACAGTTCGCACAGTTTGCACAGTTTGCACAGTTTGCACAGTTTGCACAGTTCGCACAGTTTGCACAGTTTGCGGGGAGGAGGGGGCGGGGGGCGGGGAGGAGGGGGAGGGGAGGAGGGGGCGGGGTCGGGGAGGAGGGGGCGGGGAGGAGGGGAGTTTGCACAGTTTGCACAGTTCGCACAGTTTGCACAGTTCGCACAGTTTGCACAGTTTGCACAGTTTGCACAGTTTGCGGGGAGGAGGGGGCGGGGGCGGGGGGCGGGGGCGGGGAGGAGGGGGCGGGGGCGGGGAGGAGGGGAGTTTGCACAGTTTGCACAGTTTGCACAGTTTGCACAGTTTGCACAGTTTGCACAGTTTGCACAGTTTGCACAGTTTGCACAGTTTGCACAGTTTGCACAGTTTGCACAGTTTGCACAGTTTGCACAGTTTGCACAGTTTGCACAGTTCGCACAGTTCGCACAGTTTGCACAGTTTGCGGGGAGGAGGGGGCGGGGGCGGGGAGGAGGGGGAGGGGAGGAGGGGGCGGGGCGGGGAGGAGGGGGCGGGGCGGGGAGGAGGGGGCGGGGGCGGGGAGGAGGGGAGTTTGCACAGTTTGCACAGTTCGCACAGTTTGCACAGTTTGCACAGTTTGCACAGTTTGCGGGAGGAGGGGGCGGGGGCGGGGAGGAGGGGAGTTTGCACAGTTTGCACAGTTTGCACAGTTTGCACAGTTTGCACAGTTTGCACAGTTTGCACAGTTTGCACAGTTTGCACAGTTTGCACAGTTTGCACAGTTTGCACAGTTTGCACAGTTTGCACAGTTTGCACAGTTTGCACAGTTCGCACAGTTTGCACAGTTTGCACAGTTCGCACAGTTCGCACAGTTTGCACAGTTTGCGGGGAGGAGGGGGGCGGGGGCGGGGAGGAGGGGGAGGGGAGGAGGGGGCGGGGCGGGGAGGAGGGGGCGGGGCGGGGAGGAGGGGGGCGGGGGCGGGGGAGGAGGGGAGTTTGCACAGTTTGCACAGTTCGCACAGTTTGCACAGTTTGCACAGTTTGCACAGTTTGCGGGGAGGAGGGGGCGGGGGCGGGGAGGAGGGGAGTTTGCACAGTTTGCACAGTTTGCACAGTTTGCACAGTTTGCACAGTTTGCACAGTTTGCACAGTTTGCACAGTTTGCACAGTTTGCACAGTTTGCACAGTTTGCACAGTTTGCACAGTTTGCACAGTTTGCACAGTTTGCACAGTTTGCACAGTTCGCACAGTTTGCACAGTTTGCACAGTTTGCACAGTTCGCACAGTTTGCACAGTTTGCGGGGAGGAGGGGGCGGGGGCGGGGAGGAGGGGGCGGGGAGGAGGGGGCGGGGGCGGGGAGGAGGGGAGTTTGCACAGTTTGCACAGTTCGCACAGTTTGCACAGTTTGCACAATTTGCACAGTTTGCACAGTTTGCACAGTTTGCACAGTTTGCACAGTTTGCACAGTTTGCACAGTTTGCACAGTTTGCACAGTTTGCACAGTTCGCACAGTTCGCACAGTTTGCACAGTTTGCGGGGAGGAGGGGGCGGGGGCGGGGAGGAGGGGGAGGGGAGGAGGGGGCGGGGCGGGGAGGAGGGGGCGGGGCGGGGAGGAGGGGAGTTTGCACAGTTTGCACAGTTCGCACAGTTTGCACAGTTTGCACAGTTTGCACAGTTTGCACAGTTTGCACAGTTTGCACAGTTCGCACAGTTTGCACAGTTTGCGGGGAGGAGGGGGCGGGGGCGGGGTGGAGGGGGCGGGGAGGAGGGGGGCGGGGGCGGGGAGGAGGGGAGTTTGCACTTTTCGCACAGTTTGCACAGTTTGCACAGTTTGCACAGTTCGCACAGTTCGCACAGTTTGCACAGTTTGCGGGGAGGAGGGGGCGGGGCGGGGAGGAGGGGGCGGGGGCGGGGAGGAGGGGAGTTTGCACAGTTTGCACAGTTCGCACAGTTTGCACAGTTTGCACAGTTTGCACAGTTTTGCACAGTTCGCACAGTTTGCACAGTTTGCGGGGAGGAGGTGGCGGGGGGCGGGGAGGAGGGGGAGGGGAGGAGGGGGCGGGGGCGGGGAGGAGGGGGCGGGGAGGAGGGGAGTTTGGCACAGTTTGCACAGTTCGCACAGTTTGCACAGTTCGCACAGTTTGCACAGTTTGCACAGTTTGCACAGTTCGAACAGTTGCACAGTTTGGCACAGTTTGCACAGTTCGCACAGTTTGCACAGTTTGCGGGGAGGAGGGGGCGGGGCGGGGAGGAGGGGGCGGGGAGGAGGGGGCGGGGCGGGGAGGAGGGGAGTTTGCACAGTTTGCACAGTTCGCACAGTTTGCACAGTTTGCACAGTTGCCACAGTTTGCACAGTTCGCACAGTTTGCACAGTTTGCGGGGAGGAGGGGGCGGGGGCGGGGAGGAGGGGGAGGGGAGGAGGGGGCGGGGTCGGGGAGGAGGGGGGCGGGGAGGAGGGGAGTTTGCACAGTTTGCACAGTTCGCACAGTTTGCACAGTTCGCACAGTTTGCACAGTTTGCACAGTTTGCACAGTTTGCGGGGAGGAGGGGGCGGGGGCGGGGGGGCGGGGGCGGGGAGGAGGGGGCGGGGCGGGGAGGAGGGGAGTTTGCACAGTTTGCACAGTTTGCACAGTTTGCACAGTTTGCACAGTTTGCACAGTTTGCACAGTTTGCACAGTTGCCACGTTGCACAGTTTGCACAGTTTGCACAGTTTGCACAGTTTGCACAGTTTGCACAGTTTGCACAGTTCGCACAGTTCGCACAGTTTGCACAGTTTGCGGGGAGGAGGGGGCGGGGGCGGGGAGGAGGGGAGGGGAGAGGGGGCGGGGCGGGGAGGAGGGGCGGGGCGGGGAGGAGGGGGCGGGGGCGGGGGAGGAGGGGAGTTTGCACAGTTTGCACAGTTCGCACAGTTTGCACAGTTTGCACAGTTTGCACAGTTTGCGGGGAGGAGGGGGCGGGGGCGGGGAGGAGGGGAGTTTGCACAGTTTTGCACAGTTTGCACAGTTTGCACAGTTTGCACAGTTTGCACAGTTTGCACAGTTTGCACAGTTTGCACAGTTTGCACAGTTTGCACAGTTTGCACAGTTTGCACAGTTTGCACAGTTTGCACAGTTTGCACAGTTTGCACAGTTTGCACAGTTTGCACAGTTCGCACAGTTTGCACAGTTTGCACAGTTTGCACAGTTCGCACAGTTTGCACAGTTTGCGGGGAGGAGGGGGCGGGGGCGGGGAGGAGGGGGCGGGGAGGAGGGGGCGGGGGCGGGGAGGAGGGGAGTTTGCACAGTTTGCACAGTTCGCACAGTTTGCACAGTTTGCACAATTTGCACAGTTTGCACAGTTTGCACAGTTTGCACAGTTTGCACAGTTTGCACAGTTTGCACAGTTTGCACAGTTTGCACAGTTTGCACAGTTTGCACAGTTTGCACAGTTCGCACAGTTCGCACAGTTTGCACAGTTTGCGGGGAGGAGGGGGCGGGGGCGGGGGAGAGGGGGAGGGGAGAGGGGGCGGGCGGGGAGGAGGGGGCGGGGCGGGGAGGAGGGGAGTTTGCACAGTTTGCACAGTTCGCACAGTTTGCACAGTTTGCACAGTTTGCACAGTTTGCACAGTTCGCACAGTTTGCACAGTTTGCGGGGAGGAGGGGGTGGGGGCGGGGAGGAGGGGGAGGGGAGGAGGGGGCGGGGTCGGGGAGGAGGGGGCGGGGAGGAGGGGAGTTTGCACAGTTTGCACAGTTCGCACAGTTTGCACAGTTCGCACAGTTTGCACAGTTTGCACAGTTTGCACAGTTTGCGGGGAGGAGGGGGCGGGGGCGGGGGGCGGGGCGGGGAGGAGGGGGCGGGGGCGGGGAGGAGGGGAGTTTGCACAGTTTGCACAGTTTGCACAGTTTGCACAGTTTGCACAGTTTGCACAGTTTGCACAGTTTTGCACAGTTTGCACAGTTTGCACAGTAGTTTGCACAGTTTGCACAGTTTGCACAGTTTGCACAGTTTGCACAGTTTGCACAGTTCGCACAGTTCGCACAGTTTGCACAGTTTGCGGGAGGAGGGGCGGGGGCGGGGAGGAGGGGGAGGGGAGGAGGGGGCGGGGGCGGGGAGGAGGGGGCGGGGAGGAGGGGGCGGGGCGGGGAGGAGGGGGCGGGGGCGGGGAGGAGGGGAGTTAGCACAGTTTGCACAGTTCGCACAGTTTGCACAGTTTGCACAGTTTGCACAGTTCGCACAGTTTGCACAGTTTGCGGGGAGGAGGGGGAGGGGCGGGGAGGAGGGGGCGGGGAGGAGGGGGCGGGGGCGGGGAGGAGGGAGTTTGCACAGTTTTGCACAGTTCGCACAGTTTGCACAGTTTTGCACAGTTCGCACAGTTCGCACAGTTTGCACAGTTTGCGGGAGGAGGGGCGGGGGGCGGTGAGGAGGGGGAGGGGAGGAGGGGGCGGGGGCGGGGAGGAGGGGGCGGGGAGGAGGGGAGTTTGCACAGTTTGCACAGTTCGCACAGTTTGCACAGTTTGCACAGTTCGCACAGTTCGCACAGTTTGCACAGTTTGCACACTTTGCACAGTTTTGCGGGGAGGAGGGGGCGGGGGCGGGGGGCGGGGGCGGGGAGGAGGGGGCGGGGGCGGGGAGGAGGGGAGTTTGCACAGTTTGCACAGTTTGCACAGTTTGCACAGTTTGCACAGTTTGCACAGTTTGCACAGTTTGCACAGTTTGCACAGTTTGCACAGTTTGCACAGTTTGCACAGTTTGCACAGTTCGCACAGTTTGCACAGTTTGCGGGGAGGAGGGGGCGGGGGCGGGGGGAGGGGGCGGGGAGGAGGGGGCGGGGGCGGGGAGGAGGGGAGTTTGCACTTTTCGCACAGTTTGCACAGTTTGCACAGTTTGCACAGTTCGCACAGTTCGCACAGTTTGCACAGTTTGCGGGGAGGAGGGGGCGGGGCGGGGAGGAGGGGGCGGGGCGGGGAGGAGGGGAGTTTGCACAGTTTGCACAGTTCGCACAGTTTGCACAGTTTGCACAGTTTGCACAGTTTGCACAGTTCGCACAGTTTGCACAGTTTGCGGGGAGGAGGTGGCGGGGGGCGGGAGGAGGGGGAGGGGAGGAGGGGCGGGGGCGGGGAGGAGGGGCGGGGAGGAGGGGAGTTTGCACAGTTTTGCACAGTTCGCACAGTTTGCACAGTTTGCACAGTTTGCACAGTTCGCACAGTTTGCACAGTTTGCGGGGAGGAGGGGGCGGGGCGGGGAGGAGGGGGCGGGAGGAGGGGGCGGGGGCGGGGAGGAGGGGAGTTTGCACAGTTTGCACAGTTCGCACAGTTTGCACAGTTTGCACAGTTTGCACAGTTTGCACAGGTTTGCACAGTTTGCACAGTTTGCACAGTTTGCACAGTTTGCACAGTTTGCACAGTTTGCACAGTTTGCACAGTTGCACAGTTGCACAGTTTGCACAGTTTGCACAGTTCGCACAGTTCGCACAGTTTGCACAGTTTGCGGGGAGGAGGGGGCGGGGGCGGGGAGGAGGGGAGGGGAGGAGGGGGCGGGGCGGGGAGGAGGGGGCGGGGCGGGGAGGAGGGGAGTTTGCACAGTTTGCACAGTTCGCACAGTTTGCACAGTTTGCACAGTTTGCACAGTTCGCACAGTTTGCACAGTTTGCGGGGAGGAGGGGGCGGGGGCGGGGAGGAGGGGGGGCGGGGAGGAGGGGAGTTTGCACAGTTTGCACAGTTCGCACAGTTTGCACAGTTTGCACAGTTTGCACAGTTTGCACAGTTTTGCACAGTTCGCACAGTTTTGCACAGTTTGCGGGGAGGAGGGGGCGGGGGGCGGGGAGGAGGGGGAGGGGAGGAGGGGGCGGGGCGGGGAGGAGGGGGCGGGGAGGAGGGGAGTTTGCACAGTTTGCACAGTTCGCACAGTTTGCACAGTTTGCACAGTTTGCACAGTTTGCACAGTTCGCACAGTTTGCACAGTTTGCGGGGAGGAGGGGGCGGGGGCGGGGAGGAGGGGGAGGGGAGGAGGGGGCGGGGGCGGGGAGGAGGGGGCGGGAGGAGGGGAGTTTGCACAGTTTGCACAGTTCGCACAGTTTGCACAGTTTGCACAGTTTGCACAGTTTGCACAGTTTGCGGGGAGGAGGGGGGCGGGGGCAGGGGGCGGGGGCGGGGAGGAGGGGGCGGGGGCGGGGAGGAGGGGAGTTGAACAGTTTGCACAGTTTGCACAGTTTGCACAGTTTGCACAGTTTGCACAGTTTGCACAGTTTGCACAGTTTGCACAGTTTGCACAGTTTGCACAGTTTGCACAGTTTGCACAGTTTGCACAGTTTGCACAGTTTGCACAGTTTGCACAGTTTGCACAGTTTGCACAGTTTGCACAGTTCGCACAGTTCGCACAGTTTGCACAGTTTGCGGGGAGGAGGGGGCGGGGCGGGGAGGAGGGGGCGGGGGCGGGGAGGAGGGGAGTTTGCACAGTTTGCACAGTTCGCACAGATTGCACAGTTTGCACAGTTTGCACAGTTTGCACAGTTCGCACAGTTTGCACAGTTTGCGGGGAGGAGGTGGCGGGGGCGGGGAGGAGGGGGAGGGGAGGAGGGGGCGGGGGCGGGGAGGAGGGGGCGGGGAGGAGGGAGTTTGCACAGTTTGCACAGTTCGCACAGTTTGCACAGTTTGCACAGTTTGCACAGTTCGCACAGTTTGCACAGTTTGCGGGGAGGAGGGGGAGGGGGCGGGAGGAGGGGGCGGGGAGGAGGGAGCGGGGCGGGGAGGAGGGGAGTTTTGCACAGTTTGCACAGTTCGCACAGTTTGCACAGTTTGCACAGTTCGCACAGTTCGCACAGTTTGCACAGTTTGCGGGGAGGAGGGGGCGGGGGGGGGGGGAAGGGGGGGGAGGAAGGGGGCGGGGGCGGGGAGGAGGGGGCGGGGAGGAGGGGAGTTTGCACAGTTTGCACAGTTCGCACAGTTGCACAGTTTGCACAGTTCGCACAGTTCGCACAGTTTGCACAGTTTGCACACTTTGCACAGTTTGCGGGGAGGAGGGGGCGGGGGCGGGGGGCGGGGGCGGGGAGGAGGGGGCGGGGGCGGGGAGGAGGGGAGTTTGCACAGTTTGCACAGTTCGCACAGTTCGCACAGTTTGCACAGTTTGCGGGGAGGAGGGGCGGGGGCGGGGAGGAGGGGGAGGGGAGGAGGGGGCGGGGGCGGGGAGGAGGGGGCGGGGAGGAGGGGGCGGGGCGGGGAGGAGGGGGCGGGGGCGGGGAGGAGGGGGAGTTTGCACAGTTTGCACAGTTCGCACAGTTTGCACAGTTTGCACAGTTCGCACAGTTCGCACAGTTTGCACAGTTTGCGGGGAGGAGGGGGCGGGGGGCGGGGAGGAGGGGGAGGGGAGGAGGGGGCTGGGGCGGGGAGGAGGGGGCGGGGAGGAGGGGAGTTTGCACAGTTTGCACAGTTCGCACAGTTTGCACAGTTTGCACAGTTCGCACAGTTCGCACAGTTTGCACAGTTTGCACAGTTTGCACAGTTTGCGGGGAGGAGGGGGCGGGGGCGGGGGGCGGGGGCGGGAGGAGGGAGCGGGGGCGGGGAGGAGGGGAGTTTGCACAGTTTGCACAGTTCGCACAGTTTGCACAGTTTGCACAGTTCGCACAGTTCGCACAGTTTGCACAGTTTGCGGGGAGGAGGGGGCGGGGGGGGGGAAGGGGGGGGAGGAAGGGGGCGGGGGCGGGGAGGAGGGGCGGGGGAGGAGGGGAGTTTGCACAGTTTGCACAGTTCGCACAGTTTGCACAGTTTTGCACAGTTCGCACAGTTCGCACAGTTTGCACAGTTTGCACACTTTGCACAGTTTGCGGGGAGGAGGGGGCGGGGGCGGGGGGCGGGGGCGGGGAGGAGGGGGCGGGGGCGGGGAGGAGGGGAGTTTGCACAGTTTGCACAGTTCGCACAGTTCGCACAGTTTGCACAGTTTGCGGGGAGGAGGGGCGGGGGCGGGGAGGAGGGGGAGGGGAGGAGGGGGCGGGGGCGGGGAGGAGGGGGCGGGGAGGAGGGGGCGGGGCGGGGAGGAGGGGGCGGGGGCGGGGAGGAGGGGAGTTTGCACAGTTTGCACAGTTCGCACAGTTGCACAGTTTGCACAGTTCGCACAGTTCGCACAGTTTGCACAGTTTGCGGGGAGGAGGGGGCGGGGGGCGGGGAGGAGGGGGAGGGGAGGAGGGGGGCTGGGGCGGGGAGGAGGGGGCGGGGAGGAGGGGAGTTTGCACAGTTTGCACAGTTCGCACAGTTTGCACAGTTTGCACAGTTCGCACAGTTCGCACAGTTTGCACAGTTTGCACACTTTGCACAGTTTGCGGGGAGGAGGGGGCGGGGGCGGGGGCGGGGGCGGGAGGAGAGGGGGCGGGGGCGGGGAGGAGGGGAGTTTGCACAGTTTGCACAGTTTGCACAGTTTGCACAGTTTGCACAGTTTGCACAGTTTGCACAGTTTGCACAGTTGCACAGTTTGCGGGGAGGAGGGGGAGGGGAGGAGGGGGCTGGGGCGGGGAGGAGGGGGCGGGGAGGAGGGGAGTTTGCACAGTTTGCACAGTTCGCACAGTTTGCACAGTTTGCACAGTTCGCACAGTTCGCACAGTTTGCACAGTTTGCACACTTTGCACAGTTTGCGGGGAGGAGGGGGCGGGGGCGGGGGGCGGGGGCGGGGAGGAGGGGGCGGGGGCGGGAGGAGGGGAGTTTGCACAGTTTGCACAGTTTGCACAGTTTGCACAGTTTGCACAGTTTGCACAGTTTGCACAGTTTGCACAGTTTGCACAGTTTGCACAGTTTTGCACAGTTTGCACAGTTTGCACAGTTTGCACAGTTTGCACAGTTCGCACAGTTCGCACAGTTTGCACAGTTTGCGGGGAGGAGGGGGCGGGTGCGGGGAGGAGGGGGAGGGGAGGAGGGGGCGGGGCGGGGAGGAGGGGGCGGGGAGGAGGGGGGCGGGGCGGGGAGGAGGGGGCGGGGGCGGGGAGGAGGGGAGTTTGCACAGTTTGCACAGTTCGCACAGTTTGCACAGTTTGCACAGTTTGCACAGTTTGCGGGGAGGAGGGGGCGGGGGCGGGGAGGAGGGGAGTTTGCACAGTTTGCACAGTTCGCACAGTTTGCACAGTTTGCACAGTTCGCACAGTTTGCACAGTTTGCGGGGAGGAGGGGGCGGGGGCGGGGAGGAGGGGGCGGGGGCGGGGAGGAGGGGAGTTTGCACAGTTTGCACAGTTTGCACAGTTTTGCACAGTTTGCACAGTTTGCACAGTTTGCACAGTTTGCACAGTTTGCACAGTTTGCACAGTTTGCACAGTTTGCACAGTTTGCACAGTTTGCACAGTTTGCACAGTTTGCACAGTTCGCACAGTTTGCACAGTTTGCACAGTTTGCACAGTTCGCACAGTTTGCACAGTTTGCGGGGAGGAGGGGGCGGGGGCGGGAGGAGGGGGCGGGGAGGAGGGGGCGGGGGCGGGAGGAGGGGGAGTTTGCACAGTTTGCACAGTTCGCACAGTTTGCACAGTTTGCACAGTTTGCACAGTTTGCACAGTTCGCACAGTTTGCACAGTTTGCGGGGAGGAGGGGCGGGGGGCGGGGAGGAGGGGGAGGGGAGGAGGGGGCGGGGGCGGGAGGAGGGGGCGGGAGGAGGGGAGTTTGCACAGTTTGCACAGTTCGCACAGTTTGCACAGTTTGCACAGTTTCGCACAGTTTGCACAGTTTGCACAGTTTGCACAGTTTGCGGGGAGGAGGGGGCGGGGGCGGGGGGCGGGGACGGGGAGGAGGGGGCGGGGCGGGGAGGAGGGGAGTTTGCACAGTTTGCACAGTTTGCACAGTTTGCACAGTTTGCACAGTTTGCACAGTTTGCACAGTTTGCACAGTTTGCCACAGTTTGCACAGTTTGCACAGTTTGCACAGTTCGCACAGTTCGCACAGTTTGCACAGTTTGCGGGGAGGAGGGGGAGGGGGCGGGGAGGAGGGGAGTTTGCACAGTTTGCACAGTTCGCACAGTTTGCACAGTTTTGCACAGTTTGCACAGTTTGCACAGTTCGCACAGTTTGCACAGTTTGCGGGAGGAGGGGGCGGGGGGGCGGGGAGGAGGGGGAGGGGAGGAGGGGGCGGGGGCGGGGAGGAGGGGCGGGGAGGAGGGGGAGTTTGCACAGTTTGCACAGTTCGCACAGTTTGCACAGTTTGCACAGTTCGCACAGTTTGCACAGTTTGCACAGTTTGCACAGGGGGCGGGGACGGGGAGGAGGGGGCGGGGCGGGGAGGAGGGGAGTTTGCACAGTTTGCACAGTTTGCACAGTTTGCACAGTTTTGCACAGTTTGCACAGTTTGCACAGTTTGCACAGTTTGCACAGTTCGCACAGTTCGCACAGTTTGCACAGTTTGCGGGGAGGAGGGGAGGGGGCGGGGAGGAGGGGGAGGGGAGGAGGGGGCGGGGACGGGGAGGAGGGGCGGGGAGGAGGGGGCTGGCGGGGAGGAGGGGGCGGGGGCGGGGAGGAGGGGAGTTTGCACAGTTTGCACAGTTCGCACAGTTTGCACAGTTTGCACAGTTTGCACAGTTTGCACAGTTTGCACAGTTCGCACAGTTTGCACAGTTTGCGGGGAGGAGGGGGCGGGGGCGGGGAGGAGGGGGGCGGGGAGGAGGGGAGTTTGCACAGTTTGCACAGTTTGCACAGTTTGCACAGTTTGCACAGTTTGCACAGTTCGCACAGTTTGCACAGTTTGCGGGGAGGAGGGGGGCGGGGGGCGGGGAGGAGGGGGAGGGGAGGAGGGGGCGGGGGCGGGGAGGAGGGGCGGGGAGGAGGGGAGTTTGCACAGTTTGCACAGTTCGCACAGTTTGCACAGTTTGCACAGTTTGCACAGTTTGCACAGTTTGCGGGGAGGAGGGGGCGGGGGCAGGGGGCGGGGGCGGGGAGGAGGGGGCGGGGGCGGGGAGGAGGGGAGTTTGCACAGTTTGCACAGTTTGCACAGTTTGCACAGTTTGCACAGTTTGCACAGTTTGCACAGTTTGCACAGTTTGCACAGTTTGCACAGTTTGCACAGTTTGCACAGTTTGCACAGTTTGCACAGTTTGCACAGTTTGCACAGTTTGCACAGTTTGCACAGTTTGCACAGTTTGCACAGTTTGCGGGGAGGAGGGGGCGGGGGCGGGGGGCGGGGACGGGGAGGAGGGGGCGGGGCGGGGAGGAGGGGAGTTTGCACAGTTTGCACAGTTTGCACAGTTTGCACAGTTTGCACAGTTTGCACAGTTTGCACAGTTTGCACAGTTCGCACAGTTCGCACAGTTTGCACAGTTTGCGGGGAGGAGGGGGAGGGGGAGGGGAGGAGGGGGCGGGGACGGGAGGAGGGGGCGGGGAGGAGGGGGCTGGGCGGGGAGGAGGGGGCGGGGGCGGGGAGGAGGGGAGTTTGCACAGTTTGCACAGTTCGCACAGTTTGCACAGTTTGCACAGTTTGCACAGTTTGCACAGTTTGCACAGTTCGCACAGTTTGCACAGTTTGCGGGGAGGAGGGGGCGGGGGCGGGAGGAGGGGGCGGGGAGGAGGGGGAGTTTGCACAGTTTGCACAGTTCGCACAGTTTGCACAGTTTGCACAGTTTGCACAGTTTGCACAGTTCGCACAGTTTGCACAGTTTGCGGGAGGAGGGGGCGGGGGGCGGGGGAGGAGGGGGAGGGGGGAGGGGAGGAGGGGGCGGGGGCGGGGAGGAGGGGGCGGGGAGGAGGGGAGTTGCACAGTTTGCACAGTTCGCACAGTTTGCACAGTTTGCACAGTTTGCACAGTTTGCACAGTTTGCGGGGAGGAGGGGCGGGGGCAGGGGGCGGGGGCGGGGAGGAGGGGGCGGGGGCGGGGAGGAGGGGAGTTTGCACAGTTTGCAAAGTTTGCACAGTTTGCACAGTTTGCACAGTTTGCACAGTTTGCACAGTTTGCACAGTTTGCACAGTTTGCACAGTTTGCACAGTTTGCACAGTTTGCACAGTTTGCACAGTTTGCACAGTTTGCACAGTTTGCACAGTTTGCACAGTTTTGCACAGTTTGCACAGTTTGCACAGTTCGCACAGTTTGCACAGTTTGCGGGGAGGAGGGGGCGGGGGCGGGGTGGAGGGGGCGGGGAGGAGGGGGCGGGGGCGGGGAGGAGGGGAGTTTGCACTTTTCGCACAGTTTGCACAGTTTGCACAGTTTGCACAGTTTGCACAGTTCGCACAGTTCGCACAGTTTGCACAGTTTGCGGGGAGGAGGGGGCGGGGCGGGGAGGAGGGGGCGGGGGCGGGGAGGAGGGGAGTTTGCACAGTTTGCACAGTTCGCACAGTTTGCACAGTTTGCACAGTTTGCACAGTTTGCACAGTTCGCACAGTTTGCACAGTTTGCGGGGAGGAGGTGGCGGGGGGCGGGGAGGAGGGGGAGGGGAGGAGGGGGCGGGGGCGGGGAGGAGGGGGCGGGGAGGAGGGGAGTTTGCACAGTTTGCACAGTTCGCACAGTTTGCACAGTTTGCACAGTTTGCACAGTTTGCACAGTTTGCACAGTTCGCACAGTTCGCACAGTTTGCACAGTTTGCGGGGAGGAGGGGGCGGGGCGGGGAGGAGGGGGCGGGGGCGGGGAGGAGGGGAGTTTGCACAGTTTGCACAGTTCGCACAGTTTGCACAGTTTGCACAGTTTGCACAGTTTGCACAGTTCGCACAGTTTGCACAGTTTGCGGGGAGGAGGTGGCGGGGGGCGGGGAGGAGGGGGAGGGGAGGAGGGGGCGGGGGCGGGGAGGAGGGGGCGGGGAGGAGGGGAGTTTGCACAGTTTGCACAGTTCGCACAGTTTGCACAGTTTGCACAGTTTGCACAGTTTGCACAGTTTGCGGGGAGGAGGGGGCGGGGCGGGGAGGAGGGGGCGGGGAGGAGGGGGCGGGGGCGGGGAGGAGGGGAGTTTGCACAGTTTGCACAGTTCGCACAGTTTGCACAGTTTGCACAGTTTGCACAGTTTGCACAGTTTGCACAGTTTGCACAGTTTGCACAGTTTGCACAGTTTGCACAGTTTGCACAGTTTGCACAGTTTGCACAGTTTGCACAGTTTGCACAGTTTGCACAGTTTGCACAGTTTGCACAGTTCGCACAGTTCGCACAGTTTGCACAGTTTGCGGGGAGGAGGGGGCGGGGGCGGGGAGGAGGGGGAGGGGAGGAGGGGGCGGGGCGGGGAGGAGGGGGCGGGGCGGGGAGGAGGGGAGTTTGCACAGTTTGCACAGTTCGCACAGTTTGCACAGTTTGCACAGTTTGCACAGTTCGCACAGTTTGCACAGTTTGCGGGGAGGAGGGGGCGGGGGCGGGGAGGAGGGGGCGGGGAGGAGGGGAGTTTGCACAGTTTGCACAGTTTGCACAGTTTGCACAGTTTGCACAGTTCGCACAGTTTGCACAGTTTGCGGGGAGGAGGGGGCGGGGGGCGGGGAGGAGGGGGAGGGGAGGAGGGGGCGGGGGCGGGGAGGAGGGGGCGGGGAGGAGGGGAGTTTGCACAGTTTGCACAGTTCGCACAGTTTGCACAGTTTGCACAGTTTGCACAGTTTGCACAGTTTGCGGGGAGGAGGGGGCGGGGGCAGGGGGCGGGGGCGGGGAGGAGGGGGCGGGGGCGGGGAGGAGGGGAGTTTGAACAGTTTGCACAGTTTGCACAGTTTGCACAGTTTGCACAGTTTGCACAGTTTGCACAGTTTGCACAGTTTGCACAGTTTGCACAGTTTGCACAGTTTGCACAGTTTGCACAGTTTGCACAGTTTGCACAGTTTGCACAGTTTGCACAGTTTGCACAGTTTGCACAGTTTGCACAGTTCGCACAGTTTGCACAGTTCGCACAGTTTGCACAGTTTGCGGGGAGGAGGGGGCGGGGGCGGGGTGGAGGGGGCGGGGAGGAGGGGGCGGGGGCGGGGAGGAGGGGAGTTTGCACTTTTCGCACAGTTTGCACAGTTTGCACAGTTTGCACAGTTTGCACAGTTCGCACAGTTCGCACAGTTTGCACAGTTTGCGGGGAGGAGGGGGCGGGGCGGGGAGGAGGGGGCGGGGGCGGGGAGGAGGGGAGTTTGCACAGTTTGCACAGTTCGCACAGTTTGCACAGTTTGCACAGTTTGCACAGTTTGCACAGTTCGCACAGTTTGCACAGTTTGCGGGGAGGAGGTGGCGGGGGGCGGGGAGGAGGGGGAGGGGAGGAGGGGGCGGGGGCGGGGAGGAGGGGGCGGGGAGGAGGGGAGTTTGCACAGTTTGCACAGTTCGCACAGTTTGCACAGTTTGCACAGTTTGCACAGTTCGCACAGTTTGCACAGTTTGCGGGGAGGAGGGGGCGGGGCGGGGAGGAGGGGGCGGGGAGGAGGGGGCGGGGGCGGGGAGGAGGGGAGTTTGCACAGTTTGCACAGTTTGCACAGTTCGCACAGTTTGCACAGTTTGCACAGTTTGCACAGTTTGCACAGTTCGCACAGTTTGCACAGTTTGCGGGGAGGAGGGGGCGGGGGCGGGGAGGAGGGGGAGGGGAGGAGGGGGCGGGGTCGGGGAGGAGGGGGCGGGGAGGAGGGGAGTTTGCACAGTTTGCACAGTTCGCACAGTTTGCACAGTTCGCACAGTTTGCACAGTTTGCACAGTTTGCACAGTTTGCGGGGAGGAGGGGCGGGGGCGGGGGGCGGGGGCGGGGAGGAGGGGGCGGGGGCGGGGAGGAGGGGAGTTTGCACAGTTTGCACAGTTTGCACAGTTTGCACAGTTTGCACAGTTTGCACAGTTTGCACAGTTTGCACAGTTTGCACAGTTTGCACAGTTTGCACAGTTTGCAGAGTTTGCACAGTTTGCACAGTTCGCACAGTTCGCACAGTTTGCACAGTTTGCGGGGAGGAGGGGCGGGGGCGGGGAGGAGGGGGCGGGGCGGGGAGGAGGGGGCGGGGAGGAGGGGGCGGGGCGGGGAGGAGGGGGCGGGGGCGGGGAGGAGGGGAGTTTGCACAGTTTGCACAGTTTGCACAGTTTGCACAGTTTGCACAGTTTGCACAGTTTGCACAGTTTGCACAGTTTGCACAGTTTGCACAGTTTGCACAGTTTGCAGAGTTTGCACAGTTTGCACAGTTCGCACAGTTCGCACAGTTTGCACAGTTTGCGGGGAGGAGGGGCGGGGGCGGGAGGAGGGGGCGGGGCGGGGAGGAGGGGGCGGGGAGGAGGGGGCGGGGCGGGGAGGAGGGGGCGGGGGCGGGGAGGAGGGGAGTTTGCACAGTTTGCACAGTTCGCACAGTTTGCACAGTTTGCACAGTTTGCACAGTTTGCGGGGAGGAGGGGGCGGGGGCGGGGAGGAGGGGAGTTTGCACAGTTTGCACAGTTCGCACAGTTTGCACAGTTTGCACAGTTCGCACAGTTTGCACAGTTTGCGGGGAGGAGGGGGCGGGGGCGGGGAGGAGGGGGCGGGGGCGGGGAGGAGGGGAGTTTGCACAGTTTGCACAGTTTGCACAGTTTGCACAGTTTGCACAGTTTGCACAGTTTGCACAGTTTGCACAGTTTGCACAGTTTGCACAGTTTGCACAGTTTGCACAGTTTGCACAGTTTGCACAGTTTGCACAGTTTGCACAGTTTGCACAGTTTGCACAGTTTGCACAGTTCGCACAGTTTGCACAGTTTGCACAGTTTGCACAGTTCGCACAGTTTGCACAGTTTGCGGGGAGGAGGGGGCGGGGGCGGGGAGGAGGGGAGTTTGCACAGTTTGCACAGTTCGCACAGTTTGCACAGTTTGCACAGTTTGCACAGTTTGCACAGTTTGCACAGTTCGCACAGTTTGCACAGTTTGCGGGGAGGAGGGGGCGGGGGGCGGGGAGGAGGGGGAGGGGAGGAGGGGGCGGGGGCGGGGAGGAGGGGGCGGGGAGGAGGGGAGTTTGCACAGTTTGCACAGTTCGCACAGTTTGCACAGTTTGCACAGTTCGCACAGTTTGCACAGTTTGCACAGTTTGCACAGTTTGCGGGGAGGAGGGGGCGGGGGCGGGGGGCGGGGACGGGGAGGAGGGGGCGGGGCGGGGAGGAGGGGAGTTTGCACAGTTTGCACAGTTTGCACAGTTTGCACAGTTTGCACAGTTTGCACAGTTTGCACAGTTTGCACAGTTTGCACAGTTTGCACAGTTTGCACAGTTTGCACAGTTTGCACAGTTCGCACAGTTCGCACAGTTTGCACAGTTTGCGGGGAGGAGGGGGAGGGGGCGGGGTGGAGGGGGCGGGGAGGAGGGGGCGGGGGCGGGGAGGAGGGGAGTTTGCACTTTTCGCACAGTTTGCACAGTTTGCACAGTTTGCACAGTTTGCACAGTTCGCACAGTTCGCACAGTTTGCACAGTTTGCGGGGAGGAGGGGGCGGGGCGGGGAGGAGGGGGCGGGGGCGGGGAGGAGGGGAGTTTGCACAGTTTGCACAGTTCGCACAGTTTGCACAGTTTGCACAGTTTGCACAGTTTGCACAGTTCGCACAGTTTGCACAGTTTGCGGGGAGGAGGTGGCGGGGGGCGGGGAGGAGGGGGAGGGGAGGAGGGGGCGGGGGCGGGGAGGAGGGGGCGGGGAGGAGGGGAGTTTGCACAGTTTGCACAGTTCGCACAGTTTGCACAGTTTGCACAGTTTGCACAGTTCGCACAGTTTGCACAGTTTGCGGGGAGGAGGGGGCGGGGCGGGGAGGAGGGGGCGGGGAGGAGGGGGCGGGGGCGGGGAGGAGGGGAGTTTGCACAGTTTGCACAGTTTGCACAGTTCGCACAGTTTGCACAGTTTGCACAGTTTGCACAGTTTGCACAGTTCGCACAGTTTGCACAGTTTGCGGGGAGGAGGGGGCGGGGGCGGGGAGGAGGGGGAGGGGAGGAGGGGGCGGGGTCGGGGAGGAGGGGGCGGGGAGGAGGGGAGTTTGCACAGTTTGCACAGTTCGCACAGTTTGCACAGTTCGCACAGTTTGCACAGTTTGCACAGTTTGCACAGTTTGCGGGGAGGAGGGGCGGGGGCGGGGGGCGGGGGCGGGGAGGAGGGGGCGGGGGCGGGGAGGAGGGGAGTTTGCACAGTTTGCACAGTTTGCACAGTTTGCACAGTTTGCACAGTTTGCACAGTTTGCACAGTTTGCACAGTTTGCACAGTTTGCACAGTTTGCACAGTTTGCAGAGTTTGCACAGTTTGCACAGTTCGCACAGTTCGCACAGTTTGCACAGTTTGCGGGGAGGA
Source organism: Henricia sp. BOLD:AAB3569 (assembly GCA_037783545.1). Classification (NCBI taxonomy): domain Eukaryota; kingdom Metazoa; phylum Echinodermata; class Asteroidea; order Spinulosida; family Echinasteridae; genus Henricia; species Henricia sp. BOLD:AAB3569. The sequence continues at coordinate 13,082 of JBBELK010001487.1, read as the reverse complement.
GGGGCGGGGGCGGGGAGGAGGGGGCGGGGCGGGGAGGAGGGGGCGGGGAGGAGGGGGCGGGGCGGGGAGGAGGGGGCGGGGGCGGGGAGGAGGGGAGTTTGCACAGTTTGCACAGTTTGCACAGTTTGCACAGTTTGCACAGTTTGCACAGTTTGCACAGTTTGCACAGTTTGCACAGTTTGCACAGTTTGCACAGTTTGCAGAGTTTGCACAGTTTGCACAGTTCGCACAGTTCGCACAGTTTGCACAGTTTGCGGGGAGGAGGGGCGGGGGCGGGGAGGAGGGGGCGGGGCGGGGAGGAGGGGGCGGGGAGGAGGGGGCGGGGCGGGGAGGAGGGGGCGGGGGCGGGGAGGAGGGGAGTTTGCACAGTTTGCACAGTTCGCACAGTTTGCACAGTTTGCACAGTTTGCACAGTTTGCGGGGAGGAGGGGGCGGGGGCGGGGAGGAGGGGAGTTTGCACAGTTTGCACAGTTCGCACAGTTTGCACAGTTTGCACAGTTCGCACAGTTTGCACAGTTTGCGGGGAGGAGGGGGCGGGGGCGGGGAGGAGTGGGCGGGGGCGGGGAGGAGGGGAGTTTGCACAGTTTGCACAGTTTGCACAGTTTGCACAGTTTGCACAGTTTGCACAGTTTGCACAGTTTGCACAGTTTGCACAGTTTGCACAGTTTGCACAGTTTGCACAGTTTGCACAGTTTGCACAGTTTGCACAGTTTGCACAGTTTGCACAGTTTGCACAGTTTGCACAGTTCGCACAGTTTGCACAGTTTGCACAGTTTGCACAGTTCGCACAGTTTGCACAGTTTGCGGGGAGGAGGGGGCGGGGGCGGGGAGGAGGGGAGTTTGCACAGTTTGCACAGTTCGCACAGTTTGCACAGTTTGCACAGTTTGCACAGTTTGCACAGTTTGCACAGTTCGCACAGTTTGCACAGTTTGCGGGGAGGAGGGGGCGGGGGGCGGGGAGGAGGGGGAGGGGAGGAGGGGGCGGGGGCGGGGAGGAGGGGGCGGGGAGGAGGGGAGTTTGCACAGTTTGCACAGTTCGCACAGTTTGCACAGTTTGCACAGTTCGCACAGTTTGCACAGTTTGCACAGTTTGCACAGTTTGCGGGGAGGAGGGGGCGGGGGCGGGGGGCGGGGACGGGGAGGAGGGGGCGGGGCGGGGAGGAGGGGAGTTTGCACAGTTTGCACAGTTTGCACAGTTTGCACAGTTTGCACAGTTTGCACAGTTTGCACAGTTTGCACAGTTTGCACAGTTTGCACAGTTTGCACAGTTTGCACAGTTTGCACAGTTCGCACAGTTCGCACAGTTTGCACAGTTTGCGGGGAGGAGGGGGAGGGGGCGGGGAGGAGGGGAGTTTGCACAGTTTGCACAGTTCGCACAGTTTGCACAGTTTGCACAGTTTGCACAGTTTGCACAGTTCGCACAGTTTGCACAGTTTGCGGGGAGGAGGGGGCGGGGGGCGGGGAGGAGGGGGAGGGGAGGAGGGGGCGGGGGCGGGGAGGAGGGGGCGGGGAGGAGGGGAGTTTGCACAGTTTGCACAGTTCGCACAGTTTGCACAGTTTGCACAGTTCGCACAGTTTGCACAGTTTGCACAGTTTGCACAGTTTGCGGGGAGGAGGGGGCGGGGGCGGGGGGCGGGGACGGGGAGGAGGGGGCGGGGCGGGGAGGAGGGGAGTTTGCACAGTTTGCACAGTTTGCACAGTTTGCACAGTTTGCACAGTTTGCACAGTTTGCACAGTTTGCACAGTTTGCACAGTTTGCACAGTTTGCACAGTTTGCACAGTTTGCACAGTTCGCACAGTTCGCACAGTTTGCACAGTTTGCGGGGAGGAGGGGGAGGGGGCGGGGAGGAGGGGAGTTTGCACAGTTTGCACAGTTCGCACAGTTTGCACAGTTTGCACAGTTTGCACAGTTTGCACAGTTCGCACAGTTTGCACAGTTTGCGGGGAGGAGGGGGCGGGGGGCGGGGAGGAGGGGGAGGGGAGGAGGGGGCGGGGACGGGGAGGAGGGGGCGGGAAGGAGGGGGCTGGGCGGGGAGGAGGGGGCGGGGGCGGGGAGGAGGGGAGTTTGCACAGTTTGCACAGTTCGCACAGTTTGCACAGTTTGCACAGTTTGCACAGTTTGCACAGTTTGCACAGTTCGCACAGTTTGCACAGTTTGCGGGGAGGAGGGGGCGGGGGCGGGGAGGAGGGGGCGGGGAGGAGGGGAGTTTGCACAGTTTGCACAGTTCGCACAGTTTGCACAGTTTGCACAGTTTGCACAGTTTGCACAGTTCGCACAGTTTGCACAGTTTGCGGGGAGGAGGGGGCGGGGGGCGGGGAGGAGGGGGAGGGGAGGAGGGGACGGGGGCGGGGAGGAGGGGGCGGGGAGGAGGGGAGTTTGCACAGTTTGCACAGTTCGCACAGTTTGCACAGTTTGCACAGTTTGCACAGTTTGCACAGTTTGCGGGGAGGAGGGGGCGGGGGCAGGGGGCGGGTCGGGGAGGAGGGGGCGGGGGCGGGGAGTTTGCACAGTTTGCGGGGAGGAGGGGGCGGGGCGGGGAGGAGGGGGCGGGGGCGGGGAGGAGGGGAGTTTGCACAGTTTGCACAGTTCGCACAGTTTGCACAGTTTGCACAGTTTGCACAGTTTGCACAGTTCGCACAGTTTGCACAGTTTGCGGGGAGGAGGTGGCGGGGGGCGGGGAGGAGGGGGAGGGGAGGAGGGGGCGGGGGCGGGGAGGAGGGGGCGGGGAGGAGGGGAGTTTGCACAGTTCGCACAGTTTGCACAGTTTGCACAGTTTGCACAGTTTGCACAGTTTGCACAGTTTGCACAGTTTGCACAGTTTGCACAGTTTGCACATTTTGCACAGTTTGCACAGTTTGCACAGTTTGCACAGTTTGCACAGTTCGCACAGTTTGCACAGTTTGCGGGGAGGAGGGGGCGGGGGCGGGGAGGAGGGGGCGGGGAGGAGGGGGCGGGGGCGGGGAGGAGGGGAGTTTGCACTTTTCGCACAGTTTGCACAGTTTGCACAGTTTGCACAGTTCGCACAGTTCGCACAGTTTGCACAGTTTGCGGGGAGGAGGGGGCGGGGCGGGGAGGAGGGGGCGGGGGCGGGGAGGAGGGGAGTTTGCACAGTTTGCACAGTTCGCACAGTTTGCACAGTTTGCACAGTTTGCACAGTTTGCACAGTTCGCACAGTTTGCACAGTTTGCGGGGAGGAGGTGGCGGGGGGCGGGGAGGAGGGGAGTTTGCACAGTTTGCACAGTTCGCACAGTTTGCACAGTTTGCACAGTTTGCACAGTTTGCACAGTTTGCACAGTTTGCACAGTTTGCACAGTTTGCACAGTTTGCACAGTTTGCACAGTTTGCACAGTTTGCACAGTTTGCACAGTTTGCACAGTTTGCACAGTTTGCACAGTTCGCACAGTTTGCACAGTTTGCGGGGAGGAGGGGGCGGGGGCGGGGAGGAGGGGGCGGGGAGGAGGGGGCGGGGGCGGGGAGGAGGGGAGTTTGCACTTTTCGCACAGTTTGCACAGTTTGCACAGTTTGCACAGTTCGCACAGTTCGCACAGTTTGCACAGTTTGCGGGGAGGAGGGGGCGGGGCGGGGAGGAGGGGGCGGGGGCGGGGAGGAGGGGAGTTTGCACAGTTTGCACAGTTCGCACAGTTTGCACAGTTTGCACAGTTTGCACAGTTTGCACAGTTCGCACAGTTTGCACAGTTTGCGGGGAGGAGGTGGCGGGGGGCGGGGAGGAGGGGAGTTTGCACAGTTTGCACAGTTCGCACAGTTTGCACAGTTTGCACAGTTTGCACAGTTTGCACAGTTTGCACAGTTTGCACAGTTTGCACAGTTTGCACAGTTTGCACAGTTTGCACAGTTTGCACAGTTTGCACAGTTTGCACAGTTTGCACAGTTTGCACAGTTTGCACAGTTCGCACAGTTTGCACAGTTTGCGGGGAGGAGGGGGCGGGGGCGGGGAAAAGGGGGCGGGGAGGAGGGGGCGGGGGCGGGGAGGAGGGGAGTTTGCACTTTTCGCACAGTTTGCACAGTTTGCACAGTTTGCACAGTTCGCACAGTTCGCACAGTTTGCACAGTTTGCGGGGAGGAGGGGGCGGGGCGGGGAGGAGGGGGCGGGGAGGAGGGGGCGGGGGCGGGGAGGAGGGGAGTTTGCACAGTTTGCACAGTTCGCACAGTTTGCACAGTTTGCACAGTTTGCACAGTTTGCACAGTTTTCGGGGAGGAGGGGGCGGGGGCGGGGAGGAGGGGGCGGGGAGGAGGGGGCGGGGGCGAGGAGGAGGGGAGTTTGCACAGTTTGCACAGTTCGCACAGTTCGCACAGTTTGCACAGTTTGCACAGTTCGCACAGTTTGAACAGTTTGCACAGTTTGCACAGTTTGCACAGTTTGCACAGTTTGCACAGTTTGCACAGTTTGCACAGTTTGCACAGTTTGCACAGTTCGCACAGTTCGCACAGTTTGCACAGTTTGCGGGGAGGAGGGGGCGGGGGCGGGGAGGAGGGGGAGGGGAGGAGGGGGCGGGGCGGGGAGGAGGGGGCGGGGCGGGGAGGAGGGGAGTTTGCACAGTTTGCACAGTTCGCACAGTTTGCACAGTTTGCACAGTTTGCACAGTTCGCACAGTTTGCACAGTTTGCGGGGAGGAGGGGGCGGGGGCGGGGAGGAGGGGGCGGGGAGGAGGGGAGTTTGCACAGTTTGCACAGTTCGCACAGTTTGCACAGTTTGCACAGTTTGCACAGTTTGCACAGTTCGCACAGTTTGCACAGTTTGCGGGGAGGAGGGGGCGGGGGCGGGGAGGAGGGGGCGGGGAGGAGGGGAGTTTGCACAGTTTGCACAGTTCGCACAGTTTGCACAGTTTGCACAGTTTGCACAGTTTGCACAGTTCGCACAGTTTGCACAGTTTGCGGGGAGGAGGGGGCGGGGGGCGGGGAGGAGGGGGAGGGGAGGAGGGGGCGGGGGCGGGGAGGAGGGGGCGGGGAGGAGGGGAGTTTGCACAGTTTGCACAGTTCGCACAGTTTGCACAGTTTGCACAGTTTGCACAGTTTGCGGGGAGGAGGGGGCGGGGGCAGGGGGCGGGGGCGGGGAGGAGGGGGCGGGGGCGGGGAGGAGGGGAGTTTGCACAGTTTGCACAGTTTGCACAGTTTGCACAGTTTGCACAGTTTGCACAGTTTGCACAGTTTGCACAGTTTGCACAGTTTGCACAGTTTGCACAGTTTGCACAGTTTGCACAGTTTGCACAGTTTGCACAGTTTGCACAGTTTGCACAGTTTGCACAGTTTGCACAGTTTGCACAGTTTGCACAGTTTGCACAGTTTGCACAGTTTGCACAGTTCGCACAGTTTGCACAGTTTGCGGGGAGGAGGGGGCGGGGGCGGGGTGGAGGGGGCGGGGAGGAGGGGGCGGGGGCGGGGAGGAGGGGAGTTTGCACTTTTCGCACAGTTTGCACAGTTTGCACAGTTTGCACAGTTCGCACAGTTCGCACAGTTTGCACAGTTTGCGGGGAGGAGGGGGCGGGGCGGGGAGGAGGGGGGCGGGGGCGGGGAGGAGGGGAGTTTGCACAGTTTGCACAGTTCGCACAGTTTGCACAGTTTGCACAGTTTGCACAGTTTGCACAGTTCGCACAGTTTGCACAGTTTGCGGGGAGGAGGTGGCGGGGGGCGGGGAGGAGGGGAGGGGAGGAGGGGGCGGGGTCGGGGAGGAGGGGCGGGGAGGAGGGGAGGGGAGGAGGGGGCGGGGGCGGGGAGGAGGGGGCGGGGAGGAGGGGGGCGGGGCGGGGAGGAGGGGGCGGGGGCGGGGAGGAGGGGAGTTTGCACAGTTTGCACAGTTAGCACAGTTTGCACAGTTTGCACAGTTTGCACAGTTCGCACAGTTTGCACAGTTTGCGGGGAGGAGGGGGCGGGGGCGGGAGGAGGGGGCGGGGAGGAGGTGGCGGGGGCGGGGAGGAGGGGAGTTTGCACAGTTTGCACAGTTCGCACAGTTTGCACAGTTTGCACAGTTTGCACAGTTCGCACAGTTTGCACAGTTTGCGGGGAGGAGGGGGCGGGGGGCGGGGAGGAGGGGGAGGGGAGGAGGGGGCGGGGGCGGGGAGGAGGGGGCGGGGAGGAGGGGAGTTTGCACAGTTTGCACAGTTCGCACAGTTTGCACAGTTTGCACAGTTCGCACAGTTCGCACAGTTTGCACAGTTTGCACAGTTTGCACAGTTTGCGGGGAGGAGGGGGCGGGGGCGGGGGGCGGGGGCGGGGAGGAGGGGGCGGGGAGGAGGGGAGTTTGCACAGTTTGCACAGTTCGCACAGTTTGCACAGTTTGCACAGTTTGCACAGTTTGCACAGTTTGCACAGTTTGCACAGTTTGCACAGTTTGCACAGTTTGCACAGTTTGCACAGTTCGCACAGTTCGCACAGTTTGCACAGTTTGCGGGGAGGAGGGGGAGGGGGCGGGGAGGAGGGGAGTTTGCACAGTTTGCACAGTTCGCACAGTTTGCACAGTTTGCACAGTTTGCACAGTTTGCACAGTTCGCACAGTTTGCACAGTTTGCGGGGAGGAGGGGGCGGGGGGCGGGGAGGAGGGGGAGGGGAGGAGGGGGCGGGGGCGGGGAGGAGGGGGCGGGGAGGAGGGGAGTTTGCACAGTTTGCACAGTTCGCACAGTTTGCACAGTTTGCACAGTTCGCACAGTTTGCACAGTTTGCACAGTTTGCACAGTTTGCGGGGAGGAGGGGGCGGGGGCGGGGGGCGGGGACGGGGAGGAGGGGGCGGGGAGGAGGGGAGTTTGCACAGTTTGCACAGTTTGCACAGTTTGCACAGTTTGCACAGTTTGCACAGTTTGCACAGTTTGCACAGTTTGCACAGTTTGCACAGTTTGCACAGTTTGCACAGTTTGCACAGTTCGCACAGTTCGCACAGTTTGCACAGTTTGCGGGGAGGAGGGGGAGGGGGCGGGAGGAGGGGAGTTTGCACAGTTTGCACAGTTCGCACAGTTTGCACAGTTTGCACAGTTTGCACAGTTTGCACAGTTCGCACAGTTTGCACAGTTTGCGGGGAGGAGGGGGCGGGGGGCGGGGAGGAGGGGGAGGGGAGGAGGGGGCGGGGGCGGGGAGGAGGGGGCGGGAGGAGGGGAGTTTGCACAGTTTGCACAGTTCGCACAGTTTGCACAGTTTGCACAGTTCGCACAGTTTGCACAGTTTGCACAGTTTGCACAGTTTGCGGGGAGGAGGGGGCGGGGCGGGGGGCGGGGACGGGGAGGAGGGGGCGGGGCGGGGAGGAGGGGAGTTTGCACAGTTTGCACAGTTTGCACAGTTTGCACAGTTTGCACAGTTTGCACAGTTTGCACAGTTTGCACAGTTTGCACAGTTTGCACAGTTCGCACAGTTCGCACAGTTTGCACAGTTTGCGGGAGGAGGGGGAGGGGGCGGGGAGGAGGGGGAGGGGAGGAGGGGGCGGGGACGGGGAGGAGGGGGCGGGGAGGAGGGGGCTGGGCGGGGAGGAGGGGGCGGGGGCGGGAGGAGGGGAGTTTGCACAGTTTGCACAGTTCGCACAGTTTGCACAGTTTGCACAGTTTGCACAGTTTGCACAGTTTGCACAGTTCGCACAGTTTGCACAGTTTGCACAGTTTGCGGGGAGGAGGGGGAGGGGGCGGGGAGGAGGGGAGTTTGCACAGTTTGCACAGTTCGCACAGTTTGCACAGTTTGCACAGTTTGCACAGTTTGCACAGTTCGCACAGTTTGCACAGTTTGCGGGGAGGAGGGGGCGGGGGGCGGGGAGGAGGGGGAGGGAGGAGGGGGCGGGGGCGGGGAGGAGGGGGCGGGGAGGAGGGGAGTTTGCACAGTTTGCACAGTTCGCACAGTTTGCACAGTTTGCACAGTTCGCACAGTTTGCACAGTTTGCACAGTTTGCACAGTTTGCGGGGAGGAGGGGGCGGGGGCGGGGGGCGGGGACGGGGAGGAGGGGGCGGGGCGGGGAGGAGGGGAGTTTGCACAGTTTGCACAGTTTGCACAGTTTGCACAGTTTGCACAGTTTGCACAGTTTGCACAGTTTGCACAGTTTGCACAGTTTGCACAGTTCGCACAGTTCGCACAGTTTGCACAGTTTGCGGGGAGGAGGGGGAGGGGGCGGGGAGGAGGGGGAGGGGAGGAGGGGGCGGGGACGGGGAGGAGGGGGCGGGGAGGAGGGGGCTGGGCGGGGAGGAGGGGGCGGGGGCGGGAGGAGGGGAGTTTGCACAGTTTGCACAGTTCGCACAGTTTGCACAGTTTGCACAGTTTGCACAGTTTGCACAGTTTGCACAGTTCGCACAGTTTGCACAGTTTGCGGGGAGGAGGGGGCGGGGGCGGGGAGGAGGGGGCGGGAGGAGGGGAGTTTGCACAGTTTGCACAGTTCGCACAGTTTGCACAGTTTGCACAGTTTGCACAGTTTGCACAGTTCGCACAGTTTGCACAGTTTGCGGGGAGGAGGGGGCGGGGGCGGGGAGGAGGGGGAGGGGAGGAGGGGGCGGGGGCGGGGAGGAGGGGGCGGGGAGGAGGGGAGTTTGCACAGTTTGCACAGTTCGCACAGTTTGCACAGTTTGCACAGTTTGCACAGTTTGCACAGTTTGCGGGGAGGAGGGGGCGGGGGCAGGGGGCGGGTCGGGGAGGAGGGGGCGGGGGCGGGAGTTTGCACAGTTTGCGGGGAGAGGGGGCGGGGCGGGGAGGAGGGGGCGGGGGCGGGGAGGAGGGGAGTTTGCACAGTTTGCACAGTTCGCACAGTTTGCACAGTTTGCACAGTTTGCACAGTTTGCACAGTTCGCACAGTTTGCACAGTTTGCGGGGAGGAGGTGGCGGGGGGCGGGGAGGAGGGGAGTTTGCACAGTTTGCACAGTTCGCACAGTTTGCACAGTTTGCACAGTTTGCACAGTTTGCACAGTTTGCACAGTTTGCACAGTTTGCACAGTTTGCACAGTTTGCACAGTTTGCACAGTTTGCACAGTTTGCACAGTTTGCACAGTTTGCACAGTTTGCACAGTTTGCACAGTTTGCACAGTTTGCACAGTTTGCACAGTTTGCACAGTTTGCACAGTTTGCACAGTTTGCACAGTTTGCACAGTTCGCACAGTTTGCACAGTTTGCGGGAGGAGGGGGCGGGGGCGGGGAAAAGGGGGCGGGGAGGAGGGGGCGGGGGCGGGGAGGAGGGGAGTTTGCACTTTTCGCACAGTTTGCACAGTTTGCACAGTTTGCACAGTTCGCACAGTTCGCACAGTTTGCACAGTTTTCGGGGAGGAGGGGGCGGGGCGGGGAGGAGGGGGCGGGGAGGAGGGGGCGGGGGCGGGGAGGAGGGGAGTTTGTACAGTTTGCACAGTTCGCACAGTTTGCACAGTTTGCACAGTTTGCACAGTTTGCACAGTTTGCACAGTTTTCGGGGAGGAGGGGGCGGGGGCGGGGAGGAGGGGGCGGGGAGGAGGGGGCGGGGGCGAGGAGGAGGGGAGTTTGCACAGTTTGCACAGTTCGCACAGTTCGCACAGTTTGCACAGTTTGCACAGTTCGCACAGTTTGAACAGTTTGCACAGTTTGCACAGTTTGCACAGTTTGCACAGTTTGCACAGTTTGCACAGTTTGCACAGTTTGCACAGTTCGCACAGTTCGCACAGTTTGCACAGTTTGCGGGGAGGAGGGGGCGGGGCGGGGAGGAGGGGGCGGGGGCGGGGAGGAGGGGAGTTTGCACAGTTTGCACAGTTCGCACAGTTTGCACAGTTTGCACAGTTTGCACAGTTTGCACAGTTCGCACAGTTTGCACAGTTTGCGGGGAGGAGGTGGCGGGGGGCGGGGAGGAGGGGAGTTTGCACAGTTTGCACAGTTCGCACAGTTTGCACAGTTTGCACAGTTTGCACAGTTTGCACAGTTTGCACAGTTTGCACAGTTTGCACAGTTTGCACAGTTTGCACAGTTTGCACAGTTTGCACAGTTTGCACAGTTTGCACAGTTTGCACAGTTTGCACAGTTTGCACAGTTCGCACAGTTTGCACAGTTTGCGGGGAGGAGGGGGCGGGGGCGGGGAGGAGGGGGCGGGGAGGAGGGGGCGGGGAGGAGGGGAGTTTGCACAGTTTGCACAGTTCGCACAGTTTGCACAGTTTGCACAGTTCGCACAGTTCGCACAGTTTGCACAGTTTGCGGGGAGGAGGGGGCGGGGGGCGGGGAGGAGGGGGAGGGGAGGAGGGGAGTTTGCACAGTTTGCACAGTTCGCACAGTTTGCACAGTTTGCACAGTTCGCACAGTTCGCACAGTTTGCACAGTTTGCACACTTTGCACAGTTTGCGGGGAGGAGGGGCGGGGGCGGGGGGCGGAGGCGGGGAGGAGGGGGCGGGGGCGGGGAGGAGGGGAGTTTGCACAGTTTGCACAGTTTGCACAGTTTGCACAGTTTGCACAGTTTGCACAGTTTGCACAGTTTGCACAGTTTGCACAGTTTGCACAGTTTGCACAGTTTGCACAGTTTGCACAGTTCGCACAGTTCGCACAGTTTGCACAGTTTGCGGGGAGGAGGGGGCGGGGGGCGGGGAGGAGGGGGAGGGGAGGAGGGGGCGGGGGCGGGGAGGAGGGGGCGGGAGGAGGGGAGTTTGCACAGTTTGCACAGTTCGCACAGTTTGCACAGTTTGCACAGTTTGCACAGTTTGCGGGGAGGAGGGGGCGGGGGCAGGGGGCGGGGGCGGGGAGGAGGGGGCGGGGGCGGGGAGGAGGGGAGTTTGCACAGTTTGCACAGTTTGCACAGTTTGCACAGTTTGCACAGTTTGCACAGTTTGCACAGTTTGCACAGTTTGCACAGTTTGCACAGTTTGCACAGTTTGCACAGTTTGCACAGTTTGCACAGTTTGCACAGTTTGCACAGTTTGCACAGTTTGCACAGTTTGCACAGTTTGCACAGTTCGCACAGTTTGCACAGTTTGCGGGGAGGAGGGGGCGGGGGCGGGGTGGAGGGGGCGGGGAGGAGGGGGCGGGGGCGGGGAGGAGGGGAGTTTGCACAGTTTGCACAGTTCGCACAGTTTGCACAGTTTGCACAGTTTGCACAGTTCGCACAGTTTGCACAGTTTGCGGGGAGGAGGGGGCGGGGGCGGGGAGGAGGGGGCGGGGAGGAGGGGGCGGGGCGGGGAGGAGGGGAGTTTGCACAGTTTGCACAGTTCGCACAGTTTGCACAGTTTGCACAGTTCGCACAGTTCGCACAGTTTGCACAGTTTGCGGGGAGGAGGGGGCGGGGGGCGGGGAGGAGGGGGAGGGGAGGAGGGGAGTTTGCACAGTTTGCACAGTTCGCACAGTTTGCACAGTTTGCACAGTTCGCACAGTTCGCACAGTTTGCACAGTTTGCACACTTTGCACAGTTTGCGGGGAGGAGGGGGCGGGGGCGGGGGGCGGAGGCGGGGAGGAGGGGGCGGGGGCGGGGAGGAGGGGAGTTTGCACAGTTTGCACAGTTTGCACAGTTTGCACAGTTTGCACAGTTTGCACAGTTTGCACAGTTTGCACAGTTTGCACAGTTTGCACAGTTTGCACAGTTTGCACAGTTTGCACAGTTTGCGGGAGGAGGGGGCGGGGGCGGGGGAGGAGGGGAGTTTGCACAGTTTGCACAGTTCGCACAGTTTGCACAGTTTGCACAGTTCGCACAGTTTGCACAGTTTGCGGGGAGGAGGGGGCGGGGGCGGGGAGGAGGGGGCGGGGGCGGGAGGAGGGGAGTTTGCACAGTTTGCACAGTTTGCACAGTTTGCACAGTTTGCACAGTTTGCACAGTTTGCACAGTTTGCACAGTTTGCACAGTTTGCACAGTTTGCACAGTTTGCACAGTTTGCACAGTTTGCACAGTTCGCACAGTTCGCACAGTTTGCACAGTTTGCGGGGGAGGAGGGGGCGGGGGCGGGGAGGAGGGGGAGGGGGCGGGAGGAGGGGAGTTTGCACAGTTTGCACAGTTCGCACAGTTTGCACAGTTTGCACAGTTTGCACAGTTCGCACAGTTTGCACAGTTTGCGGGGAGGTGGGGGCGGGGGCGGGTAGGAGGGGGCGGGGAGGAGGGGGCGGGGGCGGGGAGTAGGGGAGTTTGCACAGTTTGCACAGTTCGCACAGTTTGCACAGTTTGCAAAGTTTGCACAGTTTGCACAGTTCGCACAGTTTGCACAGTTTGCGGGGAGGAGGGGGCGGGGGGCAGGGAGGAGGGGTAGGGGAGGAGGGGCGGGGGCGGGGAGGAGGGGGCGGGGAGGACGGGAGTTTGCACAGTTTGCACAGTTCGCACAGTTTGCACAGTTTGCACAGTTTGCACAGTTTGCGGGAGGAGGGGGCGGGGGCGGGGGGCGGGGGCGGGGAGGAGGGGGCGGGGGCGGGGAGGAGGGGAGTTTGCACAGTTTGCACAGTTCGCACAGTTTGCACAGTTTGCACAGTTTGCACAGTTTGTACAGTTCGCACAGTTTGCACAGTTCGCACAGTTCGCACAGTTCGCACAGTTTGCACAGTTTGCGGGGAGGAGGGGCGGGGGCGGGGAGGAGGGGGAGGGGAGGAGGGGGCGGGGGCGGGGAGGAGGGGGCGGGGAGGAGGGGGCGGGGCGGGGAGGAGGGGGCGGGGGCGGGGAGGAGGGGAGTTTGCACAGTTTGCACAGTTCGCACAGTTTGCACAGTTTGCACAGTTTGCACAGTTCGCACAGTTTGCACAGTTTGCGGGGAGGAGGGGGCGGGGGCGGGGAGGAGGGGGCGGGGAGGAGGGGGCGGGGAGGAGGGGAGTTTGCACAGTTTGCACAGTTCGCACAGTTTGCACAGTTTGCACAGTTCGCACAGTTCGCACAGTTTGCACAGTTTGCGGGGAGGAGGGGGCGGGGGGCGGGGAGGAGGGGGAGGGGAGGAGGGGAGTTTGCACAGTTTGCACAGTTCGCACAGTTTGCACAGTTTGCACAGTTCGCACAGTTCGCACAGTTTGCACAGTTTGCACACTTTGCACAGTTTGCGGGGAGGAGGGGGGCGGGGGCGGGGGGCGGAGGCGGGGAGGAGGGGGCGGGGGCGGGGAGGAGGGGAGTTTGCACAGTTTGCACAGTTTGCACAGTTTGCACAGTTTGCACAGTTTGCACAGTTTGCACAGTTTGCACAGTTTGCACAGTTTGCACAGT